>SJYG01000714.1:819088-844418 GCA_006410535.1 Litocranius walleri
TGGCGGTGTAGACACAGTGGGGAAAGGGGCAGGTGGGAGAAATGGGGAGAATGGCAGTGAGATATAGACGCGGCCGTGGGTGAAATAGACAGCTAGTGGGAAGCTGCCGTACGGCACAGGGAGCTCAGCTCGGTGCTCTGTGATGACCCAGAGGGCTGGCGTGGGGGAGGGCGGCAGTCTCAGGAGGGAGGGGCTATCCGTATACTTAACCACTGACTCACACCATTGTTAGAGCAGAAACTAACACAGCACCGTAAAGGAACGATAGGGCAATTAAAAAAAAAAAAAGCCCCATTACATTCTCTAATAGCTTCCTCAAAAATAAAGCTGCTATTCTGATGGGAAATAAAAAGAAAATTTCCCTCTGCCAATCCTCATACAACGGTCTCACTTTTCTTAAAATGTGCCCTATCATTAAATGATACATGTAACTTTTCTCTGGGGTTGTTAAAAAGAAACCAAATTGCTCACAGGTTGGATTTAAATATGACCCAACAGAACATATCTGGGCTTCCTTTGTGGCTCAGCTGGTAAAGAATTGGCCTGCAATGCGGCAGACCCCAGTTCCATTCCTGAGTTAAGATCCCCTGGAGAAGGGAAAGGCTACCCACTCCAGTATTCTTGGGCTTCCCTGGTGGCTCAGCTGGTAAAAAATCCACCTGCAGTATTGGGAGACCTTGGTTTGATCCCTGGGTTGGGAAGATTCCCTGGAGAAGGGAAAGGCTACCCACTCCAGTATTCTGGCCTGGAGAATTCCATGGACTATACAGTCTATGGGATCGCAGAATCCGACATGGCTGAGCAACTTTCACTTCACTTTCAATAGGACAAATTTGCAGTTCTAAGATAAATAAGCCCTGGGTATATAAGGTTACAGCATGATGACTGCAGTTAATAATACTGTATTGTATATTTTTGTTAAGAGAGTAATAGGTCTTAAAAGCTCTTATCATAAGGAAAAGACACTGTAGCTGTAAGTAGTGATGGATGTTCACTAGACTTACTGTGGTGATCACGTCACTATGTATTCAAATAGGGAATCATCACATTGTACACTGGAAATTATATAGCCTTGCCAGGCTGCTCAGTGGTTAGAGAATTCCCCTGCCAGTGCAGAAGGTGTGGGTTCAATCCCTCGTTTGGGAAGATCCCCTGGAGAAGGAAATGGCAACCCACTCCAGTATTCTTGCCTGGAGAATCCCATGGACAGAAGAGCCTGGGAGGCTACAGTCCATGGGGTCACAAAGAGTCAGACATGACTGAGTGTACATAAACTAATACAATGTTACATGTCAATTTTATGTCAGTAAAAATACGTAAAAAATTTTAAATCCGACTTATATATCTCTATTCATCTAGTTCATTATTAATTTGAAATGACCTAACAAGATTATTGAGGTGTGGTTATTTAGCTGAGTAAAAATTCGTCAAAGGGTTAAGGACTTACATTTTAGAAATTTTAGTACAGGAGGTTAATATGGCAAAAGAAAATCCAAATTCAAGGGGGGAATATATGACTTAGGAATATGAAATCACTATAAACAATGAGCAATCAACATTGTTAACTAACAGTGAACACTTTTTAATCAATACTTGGTTTGAAAGTGTATGTAAGGATGTGAAAAAGAGTGGGAATGAAAATGAGTCAAAAATAATTCAAAAAAATGAATTACTTTTTGAATGAAATGCCTTTTGAAGGAAGATTGGAGATGTCTCCTTGATTTCCTTCCTTTATAAAAAGCTTCACTCTTTCATTTGTGGTAATTAATCATCAATGTTTATGACCTCCGATCCCCACTCCACTTTCCACTGTCTTTTTCAAGTTTTTCTCACATTTGCAAATGAATGCTTCCTGATAGGACTTGGAATGAAGATCAGTAGTTTATAGACACTTCTTATACAGTCTTTGAAAACGGACAGAACAAAGTTTTACTAGTAACAGTTCAAAAACTTCATCATGTTCTCTCTTAAGCCAACATCCCAATCATATTTCTCGCTTTTATGTCAACATCTAAGTATTGCAAAGGAACTCACAATGAAACGCAGCGAAGATTCAACATGTTTTATTCAATGAAAGCAAGGCTGAGAGGGCTCAAGGAAAAGCTCATTAAAAGTTCACGTTTAACCCCTAGTTGTGCTGACTAGGAATCGAACCGGGTCCCCCTGCCTTCGGAGCCTGGAGACTTAGCCACTGGACCACCAACTATGAAAGTGAAAACACCAACTCTCCATCATTAAGGAAGACCTGGTCTGAGTCATATTAGACTCAAGTTTAGAATAAGAGATCTAATTGGCTCAATAGGTTTCAAAGAATCCCAGATCAATCCCATCAAAGTTCTAAGACATCCACTTACGGCAAAAAATGAAAGTCTCCAGAAAGTGGGCATAAAGGGAACCTACCTCAGTAATCGGTGTGATACAGCACATCAACAAATTACAGAGTAAAAAAAAAAACACAGGACCATGTCAGTAGAGGCAGAAAAAGCGTTTGACAAAATTCAGTGCCCAGTGAAGACAAAAACTCTGCAGAAAGTGGGCACTGAGGTGATATACCACAACATAATAAAGGTCACATATGACAAACCCACAACTAACATCATATTCAAGGGTAGAATGGTGACGGCATTTCCTCTAAGATCAGAAACAAGACAAGGATGCCCACTTTTATTCAAAATCGTTTTGGAAGTCCTAGACACAGCAGTGGTTAAAATAAAAAGCACTCAAATTTGAAAGTAAGAAGTAAAATTGTCCCTGTTTGAGATGGCATGATACTGTACATGGGAAATACTGAGGATGCCACCATAAAACTATTGTAAGTGTGAAAATTGCTCAGTTGTGTCTGTCTCTTTGCGACCTTATGGACTATACACTCCTTGGGGGTTCTCCAGACCAGAATACTGGAATGGGTAGCCTTTCTCTTCTCCAGAGGATCTTCCCAACCCAGGGATCGAACCCAGGTCTCCTGCACTGCAGGCGGATTCTTTACCAGCTGAGTCAACAGCAAAGCCCATCAATGAATCTGGTAAAGTTGCAGTTTACAAAATTAATATGCACAGAAATCTATTGCATTTTCTATACAGTAATAATAGAAAGAGAAATTATGGAAACAATCCCACTTACCATTGCATCAAGAAGAATAAAACTTTCCTAAGGAAGAAAGTTATGACGAACCTACATAGAATATTCAAAAGCCAAGACATTACTTTGCCAACAAAGGTCTGTCTAGTCAAGGTTATGGTTTTTCCTGTGGTCATGTATGGATGTGAGAGTTGGACTGTGAAGAAAGCTGAGCACCGAAAAATTGATGGTTTTGAACTGTGGTGTTGGAGAAGACTCTTGAGAGTCCCTTGGACTGCAAGGAGATCCAACCAGTCCATCCTAAAGGAGATCAGCCCTGGGATTTCTTTGGAAGGAATGATGCTAAAGCTGAAACTCCAGTACTTTGGCCACCTCATGCAGAGTTGAGTCATTGGAAAAGACTCTGATGCTGGGAGGGATTGGGGACAAGAGGAGAAGGGGACGACTGAGGATGAGATGGCTGGATGGCATCGCTGACTCAATGGACGTGAGTCTGAGTGAACTCCGAGAGTTGGTGATGGACAGGGAAGCCTGGCATGCTGTGATTCATGGGGTCGCAAAGAGTCAGACACGACTGAGCAACTGAACTGAACTGAACTGATGGGTCTTCCAACATGGTTCAGACGACGAAGAACCCACCTGCAATGCAGGAGACCCAGGTTCCATACCTGGGTTGTGAATATCCCCTGGAGGAGGGCATGGCAACCCACTCCCGCATTCCTGCCTGGAGAATTCCAGGGACAGAGGAACCTGGTAGGGCTACAGTCCATGGGGTCGCAAAGAGTCAGACACGACTGAGCAAACTAATACTGTTCATTCACACAGCCTATTGACTTTGTAGTACAGCAGAAACTAACACTAAATTGTAAAAAATTATCCTCCAATAAAAATTAGTAAAAAAAAAAAAATCCAAAGAGTTGAGCCATAATGATGGATTAAGAGCATGGCTCACTTCCCCTCATGTGAATAATGCTTTCTTTGGGTTATGACTGGAAAACGTACTCTAGGTCACTGGCACCAAGACCTTTCTCTGGAATGAAAATGGTAGGTCTAACAATTGAGAAACCCCAGTCCCAATAGCAAGATGTGGCTGCCTTTGCGTCCTCATGTTTCTGAGCCAGAAGCCCCTCAGCACCCTCACAGCTTCCAC
The DNA here is from genome assembly GCA_006410535.1 of Litocranius walleri. Lineage (NCBI taxonomy): Eukaryota > Metazoa > Chordata > Mammalia > Artiodactyla > Bovidae > Litocranius > Litocranius walleri. The sequence goes on from SJYG01000714.1 coordinate 823,317, forward strand.
AGACCAATGTTTGCGTGAAAAAAATGAGTCCCCGCAGAGCGTGCGACATCTCCTCAAATCGTCTGGTCTTGATTCTGCAGGCAACGCAGTGTGACACGATAAGGAACTGCCAGAACAAATCAAGTCAACTCAAAACTTAGAGACAAGGGGCTTATAAGCTGGTCTAGGGGCAGGAGGGAGAAAAATAATCTGTTTAGGACCTTGTAGCATTCACTGTTAATGTCCTTGTGATAGATTTCAAATGAAAAATTAAAATTATAAATATATCCAAGCAGTTCAGTAATAAATACGAAATCTCTGTTGTTAATACATGTTATATATCACTAACTCTCCCCAAGTAATCGCTCTCTATTACCTCTATATAAATAAACCTCCATAGAGCTCTCTATTACTCTCTGTCCTTAGCTGCTAAGGTTTGTCTGTCACTTTCGACCCCATGGACTGTAGCCCACCAGGCTCTTCTATCCATGGGATTCTCCAGACAAGAATACTGGAGTGGGTTATATTGGGCTTCCCTGATGGCTGAGTGATAAAGAACCCACCTGCCAAGCAGGAGATGCCGGTTCCATCCCTGGGTTGGGAAGATTCCTTGGAGGAGGAAATGCAACCCACTCCAGGATTCTTGACTCAAGAATCCCGTGGACAGAGGAGCCTGGGGGGCTGCAGTCCACGGGGTCGGAAACAGTCAGACATGACTGAGCAATGAAACAACATTATTACTCTTACTACGTTAGTCCGTCAGTTCAGTTCAGTTGCTCAGTCGTGTCCGACTCTTTGCGACCCCATGAGTCGCAGCACGCCAGGCCTCCCCATCCGTCACCAGTTCCCAGAGCTCATTCATGTCCATCGAGTCGGTGATGCCATCCAGCCATCTCATCCTCTGTCATCCCCTTCTCATCCTGCCCCCAATCCCTCCCAGCATGAGTCTTTTCCAATGAGTCAACTCTTCGAATGAGGTGGCCAAAGTACTGGAGTTTCAGCTTTAGCATCATTCCTTCCAAAGAACACCCAGGGCTGATCTCCTTTAGAGTGGGCCAAGATATGCTAAATTAGTAATATAAACTGATATACTTGGGCTTCCCTGATGGCTCAGCTGGTAAAGAATCTCCCTGCAATGCAGGAGACCCTGGTTCCATTCCTGGGTTGGGAAGATCCCCTGGAGAAGGGAAAGGCTACCCACTCCAGTATTCTGTCCTGGAGAATCCCATGGGTCACAAAGGGTTGGACACTCCTGAGCGACTTTCACTTTCACTGATGTAGTTGAGAAAGGCATTTCTAAACTGCACAAACATTATATATGCATGACTATATGTATATATATGATTATATATAGATAAATATTACACACATGTACATATCCATATATGCAACAGTAGATACATAAGATACCTATATTGTATATGAAATATATATATTTTTTTATGTATATGAAATATATATATATTTTTTAATGAAAAAAATATATATAGGTACACAGATACCTATATTATATTGCATTATTAGGATCCCTAGCTGTAACCCACAAGAGTTTACTGATTCCAGGACAGAAAGATAAAGGCAAGGAAAAAAGTAAGAATATATTCCTACTTTGTCTCCGTGCCAGGCAAAACGATGCAAAATGTATCCAGGATAGGGAGAAATTTATGGAGGACAGTGAGAAAGGACATTTAAGGTCATTCGTGTGGACAGAGACAAACGCTGAAATTTTCCCCAGGGACTTTCCACCAGCTGAACATTGTAGATTTAAGGGTCTTAAATCTAAGACAAGACCCTTTCTCGTCTCCACTCACAAGAAATTTACGAGTCATCGCAATGGGCTGCAGGTCACAATGGGGTGGCTTTTAAATTCTATGTTTGCTACAAGCTGGTATACTTAACATGGAGTTTTAAATGGTCCTTATTTAACCAGCAAGGAGGTGCTGTCCAGCACAGGGAACTCTGCTCAATGCTCTGTAATGACCTTATGGTCACCAGGGGGAAGGGTAGGGGAAGGCATAGTTACGGAGTTTGGGATGGACATGGAAACACTGCTGTATTTCACATGGAGAACCAGCAAGGCCCTGCTGTCCAGCATAGGGAACTCTGCTCCGTGTCATGTGGCAGCCTGGACCGGAGGGGAGTTTGGGGGAGAATGGATACGTGCATATGTACGGCTGAGACCCTTCGCTGTCCCCCTGAAACCAAGACAACATTGTTAACTGGCTATAGCTCAATGCAAAATACAAAGTTTTAGAAAACACAGAACAGCTAGCTTGAGACATCCCTAGGGTCAGCTATCCAGAGGTGCCTGGGCGCATGCGTGCGTACTAAGTTGACAAAGTCATGTCTGACTGAATGGGTATCTTTACCAAGAGGGATGGGAGTCTTTAGCATAGCACTTCAAAAGCATGCTAAACAAACAAACAAATGCATTGGCTTGCAAAATAGTAAAAAGCTCAAAAGGGTGTGTGTTCAGGCGGTAAGTCATGTCCTACTCTTTGCAAACTCATGGACTGTAGCTTACCAGGCTCCCCTGTCCATGGGAATCTCCAGGCAAGAATGCTGAAGTGAGTTGCCATGCCCTTCTCCAGAGGATCTTTCTGAGCCAGGCACCAAACCTATGGCTCCGGAATTGCAGGTGGATTTTTTTTTATTTTTAATGTCACTGCAGAAGCCCAAAGCATGTGATCAAAGCACCTTACTTATACACCCAACTTAAGATTCTCAGAATCACACTGTTTTCTTGAATTATTTTTAAGACATAGAAGCCATAGAATATTCTGATGATGTGGTGATGGTTGAGTCCCTAAGTCCTGTCTGACTCTTTGCAATCCCATGGACTGTAGCTCCTCTGTCCATGGGATTCTCCAGGCAAGAATACTGGAGTGGGCTGCCATTCCCTTCTCCAGAGGATCTTCCCAACTCAGGGATGGAACTCAAATATCCTGCATCATTGCAGGTGGATCCTTCAACACTGAGCTGCCAGGGAAGTCCAATTCTGATGATACGTGGCCTCATCGGGGAAGTTGGGTTTTACATGGGCTGGTTTCTGTGAGACCTAGAACCGTTAAAATTTAGTAACTGATCTTACAAGTAGAGAACGTTGTGCATTAATAGACTTCTGCAGGCTTTTCATCTCAGCTCTGTCAGTTGGAAACAGCTGGTGTAGCAGCTGGCCCACTAGGACACATGAGACCATGGAAAACATCAACTCAATTTTTTCAGAAATAAAATCAATAGCCGTAGATGTGACAGATCCCGAAAGTGCTTGCAATTATTAACCAGGTGTGCTATGCTGTGAGCTTCCCAGGTGGCGCTAGTGATAAAGAACCCGCCTGCCAATGCAAGAGATGTAAGAGACACGGGTTCGATCCCTGGGATGGGAAGATCTCCTGGAGAAGGGCAACGCAAACCACTCCAGTCTTCTTGCCTGGAGAATCCCATGGCCAGAGGAGCCTGGCAGGCTACAGTCCATGGGGTCTCTGGATGTTTTTTTTTCCTCATCTAGTACACTGTTACTATCACTGGAAGGGTGGATATTTAAATAAAACAACAACATTTAGGCAATGGTGTGGTTTTCATCTAAAGCAAGGACTTCCTTCCTCCACTTCTAAAAAACTAGTTTATTTGATGAGCTTGGGCTTCCCCTGGTGGCTCAGATCATAAAGAATCTGCCTGCCAATGCAGGAGACCCGGGTTCAATCCCTGGGTCAGGAAGATCTTCTGGAGTTGAAATGGCTACGCAGCCTAGCGTTCTTAGCGGGAGAATTCTATGGGGCAGAGGAGCCTGGTGACGATACAGTCTGGGGTTGCAAAGAGCAGCATACGACTGAGCAACTAACACTTCCACTCTGAAAGGTAATTATCTCTGGTCCTTGCATAAATATATATATATATCTTCATGAAGTCAACAGACACACACACAGAAGGAAGCTCAAAATTACCTTGTCAATCTTCCAAAATGATCTTTCCAAATGGAGTATTTCGGTCCCAGATATTAATAACATTGTCAATGGTTAAGCATCATTTTTATCGAGATGGTAAACAAAGTGAAGTAGGTCACAAAGAGGAAAACAAGTAAGCATATGAGCACATAGTAGTGGAATCTGAAAAAAACTGGTATAGACTAACTTATTTGCAAAGCAGAAAGAGAGACACAGTTGGAGAGAAAAATCATTTGCATACCAAGGGACCAAGGGCGTTTGGGATCGATTCGAAGATGGGCATTGGCATACATACACTCTTTTTTTTTTAACTTTTCATTTTGTATTGGAGTATAGCCGATTAACAATGTTGTGATAGTTTCAGGTGAACAGCAAAGGGATTCAGTCACACATATATATGCATCCTGCTGCTGCTGAGTCGCGTCAGTCGTGTCCAACTCTGTGCTACCCCATAGACAGCAGCCCACCAGGCTCCCCTGTCCCTGGGATTCTCCAGGCAAAAACAATGGAGTGGGCTGCCATTTCCTTCTCTAATGCATGAAAGTGAAAAGTGAAAAGGAACTTGCTCAGTTGTGCCCAACTCTTAGCAACCCCATGGACTACAGCCCACCAGGCTCCTGCGTCCATGGGATTTTCCAGGCAAGAGTACTGGAGTGGGGTGCCATCACCTTCTCCAATATATATCATCCATTCTCCCCCAAATTCCATGCCTACATTACTGACACTATGCATAGAACACAAAAATAATCAGAACCTACTGTATAGCACATGGAACTCAGGGCCACGGTCACCTAAGTGGGAAGGAAATCCAAAAAAGAGGGGATATATGTTGTTGCTGTTTAGTGGCCAAGTCGTGTCCGACCCTTTGTGACCCCATGGACTATAGCCCACGAGGCTCTTCTGTCCACGGGGTTTTCCAGGCAAGAACACTGGAGTGGGTTGCCATTTACTTAGAGCTAATAATGTACTCTACAAGCCTGGAAGGCTGCAGTCCATGGGGTTGCTGAGAGTCGGACACGACTGAGCAACTTCCCTTTCACTTTTCACTTCCATGCATTGAAGAAGGAAATGGCAACCCACTCCAGTGTTCTTGCCTGGAGAATCCCAGGCATGGGGGAGCCTGGTGGGCTGCTGTCTATGGGGTCTCACAGAGTCGGACACGACTGAAGCGACTTAGCAGCAGCAGCAGCAGTAATGCACTCTGCAGAACATCAGAAACCAACCCAATATTGTAAAGCAACTCTACTCCAATAAAAATGTAAAAAGAGAGAGAGATGGTTAGAGTTATCTTATGCCTGCTTTGTTTGCTGAAGCTAGCCTTCCAGATGTTGAAATAAAGACGGTGGGGAGATGGACATCCTTGGTGGTCCAGTGGTCAAGAATCTGCCTGCCCATGTAGGAGACATGTGTTCCATCTGTGGTCCAGGAAGATCCCACATGCAGCACAGCAGCTAAGCGCAGAAGCTGCAACTACCATTTTCTGGGATGGTAACACTGATGCAATTCTCTAGGCGTATTCTTTCACAAGACTGTAGTCCACAAGAAGAGAAGTCTCCACAGTGAGAAGCCCTCATGTCCCCACTAGAGAGGAGACCCTGCTAGCTGCAAGTAGAGGAAAGCCTGCACAGCAATGAAGACCCATCACAGTTGAAATGAAAAAAAAAAAAAAGTGGTCAGGAGACAGGAAACTCAATTTGTGGATAATTTAAAAATAGAGCAAAATGTAAGTGAAATTAAACTTTCTAATAACTACTAACAACTCTCAAATAATGGAAGAACAGACATCTTCTGCGTTTTCATCACTGAGCTCGCAATGGCTTCAGCGACCACGTAGCTGGTCTGTCCTTGGATGGTCCGTGTCTCTAAGGATATCCTGTTTGCTGTAATGTCACCACATCACTCATAGGCTGGCTATGCACATATTTACCTTCCAAAGCCAATCAGAAAGCCAACTGTGCTTTCTGTCCACTGGAAGAAGACACTCAACTACCAGTGGGAATGATGAGCCTGGTCTTGGTCCATTGTCATGGTAACAACAATGCCAGGTCCTTCCTTCTCTAAGCATTCCCACACACGTCTTTCACTTTCCTTCCGTATTCTCTAATTCCCATTTTGCCTCCCATTCTCACTGTAGGTTCTATTCTGGGACAGTGACATTTGTGTATTAATTTTCTCTGTCTGTGGAATTCTCCAGGCAAGAATACTGGAGCAGCTCGCCATTCCCTTCTCCAGGAGATCTCCCCAACTCGGGGATCGAACCCGCATGTCTGGCATCTCCTGCACTGGCAGGCAGATTCTCTACCACTGAGCCATCTTTGAAAGTGAAAAGTGAAAGTGAAGTCGCTCAGTCAAGTCTGACTCTTAGCGACCCCACGGACTGCAGCCTTCCAGGCTCCTCCGTCCACGAGATTTTCCAGGCAAAAGTACTGGAGTGGGGCGCCATTGCCTTCCCCACGGAGACATCTTCAAAGCCCCCATTTACTTATGTATTTAGTTTTTAATGGAGGACAATTGGTTTACAATATCCTGTTGGTTTCTGCCATACATCAACATGAATCAGAAATAGGGGTACCTGTGTCCCCTCCCCCATAAACCCCCCTCCCACCTCCTTCCGCATCCCACCCCTCTAGGTTGTCACAGAGCCCCAGCTTGAGCTCCCTGAGTCGTACAGCCAATTCCCACTGGCTATTTTATACTTCATATAGTAATGTATGTTTCCAAGCTCCTCTCCGTTCATCCCCTACTGTGACCACAAGTCTGTTCTCTATGACTGTGTCTCTGTTGCTGCTCTGCCAAGAGGTTCATCGATACCAGGGGGATGCTGACATTTATTTTACTCTCTAGGCCTTTTTGTTTGTTTGCAAGCTCGACCTACATCTCAACTGAAGGATCCTCACAAATAATTAGGACTGGCCTGCTTTTCCTGAATTTCAGAATGATTCAGTAACAGCACAGAGAAAGCCCCTGTGCTGAAGGACTGGCTCATTCTTATCCAAAGGCTTCTGAAATCGAAGGAGACGGTATGGTCTGGAAGTGACCTCCTTTCTTCTCCGGATTCATTTCGGAGACCGTCTGAACCTCACTCAGAGGCAACAGCTGCAGTGAAACCCTCTAGTCAGCCTGGATGCCCCTTCTCACAGTACTCTGGAGTCCTGCCCAACCCTGGGCTGTGAATTTCCCCAGCACCGGCTAGGACAGCTGCGACCCAGAAATAAGAGCTCATCGCAATCAAAACGGGCTTTGAAGCCCGCCTGTGGATAAACACTCTTCATTTATTAACGACTTAATCCTTTGATAAAACTCACTTTGTTAAGTGGCTTGGCTTTGAGAAAACAGCCCACAAGGATATTTGCATGAGCCTTGGAAAGACTACTGGACAACATGAGATGGCTGAAAATATTGCCCCCAGGCTTCTGGTAAACCTAAGCCATCTATACCAACCAGGGGTTGGGAGAAAGCGACCCACCTTTGGGAGAAGGTGACCCTAAATTAGCTTGGGTTGAAATAGAATTCCTTTTGGATCTGTTGAAATTTCGCTGTACAGTTTTTTGTGGTCTTTGTTACTGTTATCTTTATGTTTTTAATTTACTCCTTAATTGGAAGATGCTTGTTTTACAACGTTGTGTGGTTTGGGCCACACAGTAACAGAGATCAGCCATAATTATATATATTTCCCTTCCCTCTTGAGCCAACCCACCCCTCTAAGTCATCACAGGACACCAAGCTGAGCTCCCTGTCTATTCAGCAGCGTTCCACAAGCTATTTTACACACAGTAATGTATATGTGTTGCTGCTATTAATGTTTGATGTATGTTGCTATTTTGTTGCTAAGTCATGTCTGACTCTTTGCGACCTCGTGGACTATACAGTCCATAGGATTCTTCAGGCCTGAATACTGGAGTGGGTAGCCTTTCCCTACTTCAGGGGATCTTCGTAACCCAGGGATCGAACCCAGGTCTCCCACATTACAGGCCGATTTTTTACCATCTGAGCCACGGAGGAAGCCCAAGAATACTGAAGTGGGTAGCCTATCCCTTCTCCAGGGGATCTTCCCAACCCAGGAATCGAACCGGGGTCTCCTGCATGGCAGACGGATCCTGTATCAGCTGAGCCATCAGGGAAGCCCCCACCCTCTATATCTGCTCTGCATTCTTGCCGGGCAAATAGGGAATAATTCCTTCACAATGCTGTGTTGGTTTACTGCTATACGAAGAAATGAATCAGCTCTGTGTATACATATATCACCTCTGTCTTGAGCCTCAAGCCCTCCCAATGCCACCCAGTCCAGATGAAGCTAACTGCAGGCCTGGACTAAGAAAGCAGATGTGTGCACATGGGGTAGAGAGCTAGAAGGGTGGGCGGGATGGTCTGGGAGACCGGGACTAACACAGCTACACCGCCTCGTGACGGTCTTCTTCACTTTTTTAATGACTCATCCACATGGAGGATCTGGTTTAAATGCTAAATCGAAGCCAAAAAACTAGTAAGAATACATAGCCGGAAGAGTCAGTGGCCGTAGACATCTGGTAAACCGAATTGCGTCACTGAAACACCACTTCACGGGAAATTCGGCTTCTTCTCGTTCCACCAAGGTGGAGAATATAAAACACAGCAGAAATGGGGTGGAGGGAAAAAAAAAAAACCTCATTGGCACTGCCTGTGACCTGCAGCCTGGTTACACTGCCAGCGGGTCTTTTAAGCCAAAGTGATGGAATTAATAGGGTCGCTGTGTTGATGTGTCGGAGAAGTACAGGTATTGTGTCAGAAGGGAAGGGTGTGGCTCACTGTATCTCTGCAGAGAGCTAGCTAGAGAGAGGGAGGGAGGCACAGAACAAAGTTATGGAGCGACTCGGTGATTTTTCATGGTAAAAGAGAATTCGTATCTGACGACCTAGTTCTTTCTTGACTTTGGGAAACCCCGAGAGACAAGCAGTAACATGGGCATTAAAATGCAACCAGACCCAAAGGAAAACACGAACATTAAGAAGAAAAAAGAAAGCTAAGAGAAACGACACAACTATTAAGTGAACAAAAAAAAGTGCAAACGCCCATATGTGTAAATCTGATGTAGCAACAATGAGGAGACGCAAAGGCACGTTCAAAATGCCAAAATGAGCATTTTTTAAAATCCTTATAGAATAGATCTGTGCTTGCCAACAAGGTCAGGAGTTGGGGAGAGATGGGGTGGGAGTCTGGGATTGAAAGGGAAGTGAAAGTCTGCTCAGTCATGTCCGACTCTCTATGACCCCATGGACTATACAGTCCACGGAATTCTCCAGGCCAGAATATTAGTGGGTAGCCTTTCCCTTCTCCAGGGGGTCTTCCCAACTCAGGAATCGAACCAGGGCTGCCTGCATTGCAGGTAGATTCCTTACCAGCTGAGCAACCAGGGAAGCCTAGAGTTTGGGATTCAGTTCAGTTCAGTTCAGTTCAGTCGCTCAGTCCTGTCTGACTCTGCGACCCCATGAATCGCAGCACGCCAGGCCTCCCTGTCTATCACCAATTCCCGGAGTTCACTCAGACTCACGTCCATTGAGTCCGTGATGCCATCCAGCCATCTCATCCTGTGTCATCCCCTTCTTCTCCTGCCCCCAATCCCTCCCAGCATCAGAGTCTTTTCCAATGAGTCAACTCTTCGCATGAGGTGGCCAAAGTACTGGAGTATCAGCTTCAGCATCATTCCTTCCAAAGAAATCCCAGGGCTGATCTCCTTCAGAATGGACTTGTTGGATCTTCCTACAGTCCAAGGGACTCTCAAGAGTCTTCACCAACACCACAGTTCAAAAGCATCAATTCTTCGGCACTCAGCCTTCTTCACAGTCCAACTCTCACATCCATACATGACCACAGGAAAAACCATAGTCTTGACTAGACGGACCTAAGTCGGCAACGTAATGTCCCCACTTTTTAATATACTATCTAGGCTGCTCATAACTTTTCTTCCAAGGAGTAAGTGTCTTTTAATTTCATGGCTGCAATCATCATCTGCAGTGATTTTGGAGCCCAAAAAAAAGTCTGACACTGTTTCCACTGTTTCCCCATCTATTTCCCATGAAGTAATGGGACCAGATGCCATGATCTTCGTTTTCTGAATGTTGAGCTTTAAGCCAACTTTTTCACTCTCCTCTTTCACTTTCATCAAGAGGCTTTTTAGCTCCTCTTCACTTTCTGCCATAAGGGTGGTGTCATCTGCGTATCTGCAGTTATTGTTATTTCTCCCAACAATCTTGATTCCAGCTTGTGTTTCTTCCAGTCCCGCATTTCTCATGATGTACTCTGCATATAAGTTAAATAAGCAGGGTGACAATATACAGCCTTGACATACTCCTTTTCCTATTTGGAACCAGTCTGTTGTTCCCTGTCCAGTTCTAACTGCTTCTTCCTGACCTGCATACAGATTTCTCAAGAGGCAAGTCAAGTGGTCTGGTACTCCCATCTCTTTCAAAATTTTCTACAGTTTGTTGTGATCCACACAGTCAAAGGCTTTGGCATAGTCAATAAAGCAGAAATAGATGTTTTTCTGGAACTCTCTTGCTTTTTCCATGATCCAGCGGATGTTGGCAATTTGATCTCTGGTTCCTCTGCCTTTTCTAAAACCAGCTTGAACATCAGGAAGTTCACGGTTCCCGTATTGCTGAAGCCTGGCTTGGAGAATTTTGAGCATTACTTTACTAGCGTGTGAGATGAGTGCAATTGTGCGGTAGTTTGAGCATTCTTTGGCATTGCCTTTCTTTGAGATTGGAATGAAAGCTGACCTTTTCCAGTCCTGTGGCCACTGCTGAGTTTCCAAATTTGCTGGCATATTGAGTGCAGCACTTTCACAGGGATTAGCAGATGTCAATTAGTATATATAGGATGCATGAAAAAAGGTCCTACTGTATAGTATATTCAACATTTTGTAATAACCTTTAAGGGAAAACAATATGAAAAAAACACACACACCCATAAAGTGAAACACCTTGCCGTAGAGCTGAACCTAACACAATGTTGTCAACTAACTACACTTCAATTTTTTAAAAATGGGGAACTGATAAAAAAAAAGTCAAAAAAGAAATTCACATAGAATGAGTATCTGCTAAACTTATTTTCAAATTTTCTATTACAAGGTTAAATTATTTTTTTAATCACTGAAATGGACATATATAAGCAAACATCTTCAAAAACCACTGGATGTGGAAGTAAACAAAATATAATTGAAATCCCCTGAGTGTGTCTTATAGAGGCAAACTGAGCTTAGAGGAGACATGGAATTATGAGGAAATGGATCCCAGTGAACAGCATTGATATTTCCCCTGAGAAATACTGATTTTTTTTTTCTTTCTTTCTTTCTTTTTTTTTTTTTTTTGAGAAATGACAAGCAGAGTATTTTCCTTGATGGCTTCAACAAACAAGCTTCAGCTACACGTGTTCTGGAAGGAAATGTTCAGGTGTGGAAAATCATCCCCATGGCTGATTTTGTGTATGTATGTGTTTGTTAGGCAGGTACTAATTTCTATTAATATATTGGGGCTTCCTTGATGCCTCAGTGGTATAGAATCCATCTGCCAATGAGGAGACTCGGGTTCAGTCCCTGGGTTGGCACCATCCCCTGGTGAAGGGCATGGCAACCCACTCCACTATTCTTGCCCAGAGAATCCCATGGACAGAGGAGCCTGGTGGGCTACAGTCCATAGGGTCCCAAAGAATTGGACATGACTAACATGACTTAGCATGCATTTATTAATAAATGTGCAAAATAAAAGGTCATAATGTCAACATTTCAGTGATTTTATGAGGCCTTGGAAAATGATTTACTTAGTGCTAGTTTGAGGAATATGGGCGTCCCAGGTAGTTCAGCTAGTAAAGAATCCACCTGCAATGCAAGAGACCCCGGTTCAATTTCTGGGTTGGGAAGATTCCCTGGAAAAGGGATAGACTACCCACTCCAGTATTCTTGGGCTTCCCTGGTGGCTCAGAATGTAAAGAATCTGCCTGCAATGTGGGAGACCCAGGTTCGATCCCTGTGTCTGGAAGATCTCCTGGAGGAGGCCATGGCAACCCTCTCCAGTATTCTTGCCCGGAGAATCTCATGGACACAGGAACCTGGCGGGCTCCAGTCCATGGGGTCGCAAAGGAGTTGGACATGACTTATGAACTAAACAACAACAATTTCCACATTTCACTGAGAAGAAAGGATGGAGGGAAGAAAAAAGAAAGAAAGAAAAGGAATGAAGAGAAAGACAGAAAGAAGAAAAGAGAAAGGGAGAAAGAAAGACAATAATTGGGGTTTTCCTATTTTGAGGCTGCAAGTTCTCAACTCTAAGTTGCATGGGCCCTGGAAGCAAAAGCTGATCAGTGGACAGATAAGACAGTGTCTGTGGATGTGTGTGCATGGGGGTGGGGGAGAGAGGAGGTGTGGATGAAACCCTGAAGTGATTTGGAAAGATGACAGTGGAAATTCTTTATCTGGCTTGGAAGCAGGATTCCCAGATGCCATTTTCCAAGAGCAAACCTCCTCCCTTGTTCTTTGGTTGGTTCTTAGTGTCTTTGCCTTGGGAGGTGGTCCTCGTCAGAGGACAGAAAGATCCCAGTGGCTCAGGTCTTGTCCTCAAACTGGCCCCAGGCCACCCATTCCAACAAATGGATTAGAACAGGGTCACGGACAAGCAGAAAAACACAATCCATCACGGAGACACCGTGCCAATTCTCTGCCCACTCCCTGGGGGCCAGCGTTTGGGTCAACAGCTCTCATGTTCATTTCCGCTGCAGATTACTTGCTTATTATGGAAACACGTTGACAAACCTACGATCCGTCTCACACATCTGCAGTGATTTGAGCTTGACTCTTGTGGCATGCCCAGACAGTGTTGGAAGAGCAGTGTGGATCTTGAACTATGAAGACCATGAGGCTTGTGATTCACACTGCTTTCCTAGCCACACAGAGCCTTGAGATCACAGCTCTTAAAACTCCCATTTTCCACTGGCCCAGCTCCCTCAGTGTTTCTGCCAACAGCTCGTTGTCCCTGTGGGTGCTTTCTGAATTCATAACATGCTCCATCAGCCTGGAGTCATCCAGAGAGGTCCCCGTTTCGGAGAGCTGCCTGGGAACCTCCCTGGTGATCCAGGGGTTAAGAATCTGCCTGCCACTGCAGGGGAGGCAGATTCAATCCCCAGTCAGGGAATAAAGATCCAACATGCCTCGGACAAACTAAGGCCGCCTACCACAACTAGAGAATCCATTCAACACAACGAAGCATCCCAATATGACAAGGAAGAAGCAGAGTGATGAAGCTAAGACCCAACACAGCCAAATAAATGTTAAAAAAAAAAAAGACCTGCATGATTCACTGGCATTACTTCAAACTCTTGCCATCACCCAGGTCACGCTAGGTCATGCTTGTCAGTGTGTCTGTTAGTCACTAAGCTGTGTCTGACCCTTTGAGACCCTATGGACTGTAGCCGGCCAGGCTCCTCTGTCCATGGGATTTTCCGGGCAAGAATACTGGAGTGGGTTGCAATTCCCTTCTCCAGGGGATCTTCCCAACCCAGGGATTGAACCCAGCTTTCCTGCATTTCAGGCAGATTCTTCACCATCTGAGCCACCAGGATTGTGCTTACCTGGATGAAATTCATCCACGTGTGTGATGACATACATGCGCCTCTCCACAGCCCTCCTCAAATATTCTATCCACCCCAAGTGCCTTTACTGATTAACTTTCTTCACATATGGACGTGTAACCTGTGGGCATTTGACACTTTCTCTTGGGTCTGATGACCAAGTAAACTCACAATCTAAGTGTGGTGTTCCTGGAAGGGGTAAAAAAAAATTGGTATCTTGGCAGGGAGGTAAAATTCCTTCCTGGGTGGGGACAATCCCCTGGGGAAGGGAATGGCAACCCACTCCAGTATTCTTTCCTGGAGAATCCCATGGACAGAGGAGCCTGGCGGGCTACAGTCCATGGCATCACAATAACGATGCCTTGATTGCTAGTGGCTCATTACTTGTCACCAATGTGTCATGCCAATAGGCAAAGCTAATAATAAGGAAAACTGGGCGTGACGTCTATGAGAACTTGCTGAACAATCTTCTAGATAATTCTGTTAAGTCTAATACTGTTTCAAAATAAAAGTATATTTAACAAAAACCCAAAATGCACAATATATACTAACCATTTTCATGCATTATATGGTCAGAGAAGGTTGCACTTAAGATATGCGTTGCTTCCTTACATTTAAGCTGAAACCATTCTATGAGAATAAATCAATGAAGTCTTTTTATTAGATGCCATCTTAAGTAATTAATTTAGAGAGATAATGGCATTGACATGGTTAGGATCCTGAGCTATATTATATCCTTATCCTTCAGAGGGCAGACAGAATGAAAATCACAGTCACAGAAAACTAACCGAACTGATCACATGGACCACAGCCTTGTCTAGCTCAATAAGACTATTAGCCACGCCATGTAGGGTCACCCAAGATGCACGAGTCATGCTGGAGAGTTCCGACAAAACATGGTCCACTGGAGAAGGCAATGGCAAACCACTTCAGTATTCTTGCCTTGAGAAGCCCATGAACAGTATGAAAGGTGAAAAGATGTCACACTGAAAGCTGAACTCCCCGGGTCGGTAGGTGCCCAATATGCTCTGAGATAGCAGGATGGCATCACTGACTCGATGGGCATAAGTCTGAGCAAGCTCCGGGAGTTGACGATGGACAGGGAGGCCTGCGTGCTGTAGTCCACGGGGTCACGAAGAGTCAGATACGACTGAGGCACTGAAGAGAACTGAACTGAGCTAAATAATACTCTGTGTGACATCAGCTATCAACGCACAACCAAGGATTCACAGGATACAAATTTGCACACATGCTTAGTCACTCAGTCGTGTCTGACTCTTTGCGGCCCCATGGACTGTAGCCTACCAGGCTCCTTTGTCCATGGGACTCTCCAGGCGAGAGTACTGGAGTGGGTTTTCATTTCCTTCTCCAGGGGATCTTCCCAACCCAGGGTCGAACCCAGATTTCCTGTATCTCTTGCCTTGGAGGTGGATTCTTTACCCTCTGAGCCATCAGGGAAGCCCCAGGTTACACCTACACAAAGTAGTAAGTTTTTAGGCCACTGGACTAAAAATAGAGTGTCAGCTGCATCAGACCCTGAGAAAACGTTAACAGAGATAAAGCAGACAGTGCTGACTTAAAGTAAAAAAAAAGAAAAAAAAGCCAAGCGCTGTCTATCCGAGAGAACTCAGGAGCCCACCAATGTGAGCAAGAAGAAAACGCAGAGGGAAATTCACCTGGTGAGAGATTGCTTTCCATTTGTTCCTGGAGAGAGTGGATCCTGGATTTCAGTGTCTCAAATTCCCTCCGCTTAGTTTCTTCAACATGCAGTTTCTGGTGGCTTGAAACTCATCATTCTCAGCAAAACGTTCTCAGGAACATGAGCGGGTCTCCTGGATCATGGACAGTATTTTTCAAGACTCTTCATGTAAAAGAGAGGTGGAAAGAGTGAGCGAGAACATGATGGGTTGGTACAGATATATTTTATACAGATATATATATACAGATATATTTTATCAGCTACAGTAACTATTATTTATTGCATATATTAGAAAATATTTTATTTTATAAAATAACCGTGCTCAGTAGTGTGTGACTCTTTGAAACCCCATGAAGTGTAGCCCACCAGGCTCCTCTGTCCATGGGATTCTCCAGGCAGGAATACTGGAGTGGGCAGCCATGCTCTCTGATCCAGGGACTGAACTCCACTGCAATGCACGTGGATTCTTTATCATCTGAGCCACCAGGGAAGCCCTATGTTTAGAAAAGATAACTGATGAAAAAGTCCTGTATCGCACAGGGAACTCTGTTCCATGCTCTGTAGTAACTTAAATGGGAAGGAAATCCAAAACAGCGGGGTTATATGTATACATATAGCTGCGTCAAAAATCACTGCGGATGGAGATTGCAGCCATGAAATTAAAAGAGGCTTACTCCTTGAAAGGAAAGTTATGACCAACCTAGATAGTATATTCAAAAGCAGAGATATTACTTTGCCAACAAAGGTCTATCTAGTCAAGGCTATGGTTTTTCCAATAGTCATGAGAGTGGACTGTGAAGAAAGCTGAGCACCACAGAAGAATTGATGCTTTTGAACTGTGGTGCTGGAGAAGACTCTTGAGGGTCCCTTGGATTGCAAGGAGATCCAACCAGTCCATCCTAAAGGAGATCAGTCCTGGATGTTCATTGGAAGGACTGATGCAAAAGCTGAAACTCCAGTACTTTGGCCACCTCATGTGAAGAGTTGACTCATTGAAAAAGACTCTGATGCTGGGAGGGATTGGGGGCAGGAGGAGAAGGGGATGACAGAGGATGAGATGGCTGGATGGCATCACTGACTGCATGGACATGAGTTTGCGTGAACTCCAAGAGTTGGTGATGGACAGGGAGGCCTGGCGAGCCGCGATTCATGGGGTTGCAAAGAGTCAGACATGACTGAGTGACTGAACTGAAGTGAACTGAACTGATAGCTGAGTCACTTGCTGTACAACAGAAATCAGCTCAGCACTAACATAGTATAGTAAAACAACTATACTCCAATAAAGTGTAATTTTTAAAAAATTTTAAAAATCAAAAAAATAAAGGTTCCCCAACCTATCAATTAGGATCAACCAATTAAAAAAAAAAAAAGCAGTGCCATAAATATTTCAATAAGTTACATAGTTTGATACAAATGTTTAAAAACATTTCTTGAAAATAGTCTTCATTTTAAGTAATATTATAATAATTGGGTGGTATTTGGGAGCAACAAGAGGTTCTTTCTATAACCAACTCAGTGATTTAACTGGAAGGCAATTCTTCGATGAACATTGATATCCTGTCTTAGAATATTTTTTTTAATATATTCTTGTACTTTTTTTCTGTAGCTTTACTTTTTCCTTATTTATTGGCCACGCCGCACAGCTTGTGGGATCTTAGTTCTCTGACTAGGGATTGAACCTTTGCAGAGAAGTGTGGAGTCTTAACCATCGCACTATCAGGAAAGTTCCATTTCTCAGAACATTTTTTAATCATTGCTTTTCCCCCCTAGTTTTTGTCTCTTTCTTTATTCCCAAGGAGACAGATTTTGCTTAACAGAAAGGCAGTTAAAGTCCATTTAAACGCCTCGATCAGAGGAATGAGTGAAGACTGCGTTTCTAGGAGAAATGAATGAGTAGGAGGTGAGGAAAGTTCTACAGAATAGAATTTGCATTCTATTTCCTTCTCAAGAAAGGCTGGCAGCCCTCCAGGAAGACGCCCCGTGAGTCCACTGAGTCTATCCTGAGTCTTTGATCCTGAGGCGGTTTGTTGATTTTTAGAAGACAAACACTTATTTGAGACGCAAGAAAATGGCCATTGATTTCTGACAGTTGTTTCCACTTCTGTGTGTGTGAAAAGTGATACTGTCCCTTGAAAACCAAGTCCAGGGAGCACACAAATTAAGTTAGTTCTGAATTATGAAGTTAAACCCTTGAAACCAATAACCAGGGTATCGACAGTCCTAGCACTCTGCCTCATAGAGATTTAATGAATGCCTTCAAGGGTCCACTTAATAAGATTTTATTGAGTTTAAGGGGGAGAAAAAAGATAGCCAGCATTTTTCACTCTGCACTGAGCTGACGGACACAGAAATAATAAAACATAAGATATGATAATGCCAGCACATTTAAGTTAGCTTGCACAAAAAGGTCATCTTTTCAACCTTTTTTTTTTTTTTTCTGGATTCAAATGAACTCTCTAGATACAGAAGATGCATATTTCAAAACTGACTGGAGGGGGAGGGGGGAAATCAAAGGTACCCTCTCTCAGATAAAGGAAATCTCACAGCAATTTCAATTGTGCTCCTGTGTGGTTTATAAACGGTGGTAATTCTTAAAACATCGCTAGAGAGTGGAGTTTGAAAAAAGCATTATAAAGTATATTCCCTTTAGAAAAGATGTCACAATATTGAAAATTATGAGTGATTTGCCTTTTAGAAACTTTTAGCAATCTGCTCTGCTACATTTTAGAACCGTACTTTATCGTGGAACTGTCTCTGCAGTGATGAAAATATTCTATGTCTGAGCTGTACCCTATGCTAACCACCAGCCAGGGTTAGTTACAAGTTACAGACCTGCATGTATTTAGACACTAGTTTCAAAGAATGAGTTCCATACATGAAATTCCACACATTTCATAACCGTGTGCAAATTCAACCCTTAAAAACATCCTTTAAAAGCATCTCTATGCATTTCAATGTACACTGGAAGAATTATATATACAGATTGGATTGTTTCCAAAATTATGCCAACCTATGGGAATTTTGCTTTCTTTGGTCCTAATTCTGAGGGTTTTGTATGTGGTATCAACCATGAAATGTATAGACAAAATATGCTCTTTTAAAAAAAAAAGTTTTTTTTTTTTAATGTAGACCATTTTAAAAGTCTTTCTTGAATTAGTTACAATACTGCTTTTGATTTATACTTTGTGAGTTTTTTTTGGCCTGGCGGCATGTGGGACCTTGGTTCCCTGACCTGGGATCGAACCCACACTCATTGCAGTGGAGGGAACGTCTTCACCACTGGACCACCAGGGAAGTCCCCAGAGTATGCTCTTTCCTTATAAAATACGGGAAGAAAGACTTTAAGTCCCCAATGATACAATGTCATTTCTCTTTGATGCCAGAGGCAGAACCACAATGTTGTCTGAGATTAAAGAAACATTATTGCTATTACTATCATTATTATGACCCATTAATAAAAAACATTAATTTTTATACCATTAATATTGTTAATAAAAATCATTATTATGTTTTTTTGTTTTCTTCTAAAGAAAAAAGTGCATATAAATATCATAGTATTTAGTCTCAATGCGGGCCACAGCTACTGTGCATTCTCTCAGTATGGTTTGGGGTTTTTTTTTTTTCTCTTTTATTGAGAAATAACTGATGTGTGTGTGTGTGTGTCTCACCATAAGTTTAAGGCATACACCATGATGGTGTGATGTAGAAATACTGTCAAACGATATCCACAGTAGCCTCCACCAACACCGCTAATGTAACAAGCACATCATTTTTAATATAGACACACACTCTGCTTGAATCTAGGACAGGGTGACAAAACTGTTTTTAAAACGTCAAAATAATAGTTATTTTAGGCCTCGCAGACGTAAAGATTCTGTTGGAAAGACCCAGTTCTGTTCCTTTAGGTCTCATGAAGCCACAGAACTGAATCGGGGTTATTTTCCAATAACGATTATTTTATGAATTAGATGTCAGGTTTGATGGCCATGGTTCAGCAACACCTGACACAGAGTAACAAATTCAGGCAATTCGGGGCTTCTGTTTCACTTTTTCATCGTTAATTTGGCTGTCAATCTCTTATTTTAAGGCTGTTTATATCGGCATGTCCTCTTTCCTTTAAACAAAGTTTTTACATTTATTTATTTTGCTGCACAGGGTCTTAGCTGTGGCAGCTGGGATTTAGTTTCCTGACCAGGGATTGAACTCAGGTCCCCTGCTTTGGGAGCACAGAGTCTTATCCACTGGACCACAGGGAAGTTTCTCCTCTTTCTCAATGGTAACCATTTTCCGCAGTCTCAATCATGGAAGCAGTCAGCAGTCTTGCTGGTCTTGATGGACAAGGTGACCTTGCTTATAACATCTTTAGATGTCAACCAAACGAGGAGACATCAAAGTCATTTTCAAACATTTCAAGGACAATTTTCCAATATTCAATGATACTGCTTTTTTTTTTTTTCTTAATTGCTCAGTTGTGTCTGACTCTTTATGACCCCGCAGACTGCAGCCCACGAGGCTCTGCTGCTCATGGGATTCTCCAGGCAGGAATATTGGAGTGGGTTGCCATTTCCTCCTCCGGGGGATCTTCCCCACCCAGGGGTCGAACCCAGGTCTCCTGCATTGTAGGCAGATTCTTCACCAACTGAGCCACCAGGGAAGCCCATATTGCAATTAATGCTGCTATAATTATCTGGAAATCTTTAGAATGGATTTTGAGGGGCTGCCCAGGTAGCTCACTGGTAAAAAAATCTACCTGACGATACAGGTTTGATCCCTGGTCACGGAGATTACCTGGAGAAGGACACAATACTATACATTTTATGCAATTATATATCTATGTATAATACTACATATTTTTATATGTTGGGATAATGTATTATTTAAACCAAAATTTATATAAAGGGATATTATATTATTTATCAAAAAATTTATATATAGATAACATATATGTTATACATATACATAGTAAAGTAATGCTCAAAATTCTCCAAGCCAGGCTTCAGCAATACGTGAACCATGAACTTCCTGATGTTCAAGCTGGTTTTAGAAAAGGCAGAGGACCCAGAGATCAAATTGCCAACATCCGCTGGATCATGGAAAAAGCAAGAGAGTTCCAGAAAAACATCTATTTCTGCTTTATTGACTATGCCAAAGCCTTTGAGTGTGTGGATCACAATCAGTTCAGTTCAGTTCAGTCGCTCAGTCGTGTCCGACTCTTTGCAAACCCCATGAATCACAGCACGCCAGGCCTCCCTGTCCATCACCAACTCCTGGAGTTCACTCAGACTCACGTCCATCGAGTCCGTGATGCCATCCAGCCATCTCATGCTCTGTCGTCCCCTTCTCCTCCTGCCCCCAATCCCTCCCAGCATCAGAGTTTTTTCCAATGAGTCAACTCTTCATATGAGGTGGCCACAGCACTGGAGTTTCAGCTTTAGCATCATTCCTTCCAAAGAAATCTCAGGGTTGATCTCCTTTAGGATGGACTGGTTGGATCTCCTTGCAGTCCAAGGGACTCTCAAGAGTCTTCTCCAACACCACAGTTCAAAAGCATCAATTCTTCAGCGCTCAGCTTTCTTCACAGTCCAACTCTCACATCCACACATGACCACAGGAAAAACCATAGCCTTTACTAGACGGACCTTAGTCAGCAAAGTAATGTCTCTGCTTTTGAATATACTATCTAGGTTGGTCATAACTTTTCTTCCAAGGAGTAAACATCCTTTAATTTCATAGCTGCAGTCACCATCTGCAGTGATTTTGGAGCCCCCAAAAATAAAGTCGGACACTGTTTCCACTGTTTCCCCATCTATTTCCCATGAAGTGATGGGACCGGATGCCATGATCTTCGTTTTCTGAATGTTGAGCTTTAAGCCAACTTTTTCA
>SJYG01000714.1:847711-869784 GCA_006410535.1 Litocranius walleri
GAGGGGAGCAGGGGGGACTCACACGGGAGAGAGAGGGGAGCAGGGGGGACTCACACGGGAGAGAGAGGGGAGCAGGGGGGACTCACACGGGAGAGAGAGGGGAGCTGGGGGGACTCACACAGGAGACAGAGGGGAGCAGAGGGGACTCACACATGAGACAGAGGGGAGCAGAGGGGACTCACAGGAGAGAGGACTAGGGATGCTAGGGACAGGAGAGAGGACCAGCAGAGAGTGGTGGAATCACAAAGGCACCGAGTGGTGCAATCTCACACCTAAGAAAATCTCATGCAGACTTCAATGAGCTGCATTTTCAGAAGTTATTTCTGTCCCTGTGTTTTCACTGTTTGGACCCTGCTGTTTTCCTTCTGTACAGAATCGTGAGTGTACCTTGCTCTTGTTCCTAATAATACCAAATCCCCAAAGTAAGCATCAACGTTTTGTTGCTTCTCCCTTACCATTAATGGGACCGTCGAGCTTTTAAGCTGCAAAGACTTCTCAGTTAAGACTAAGAAATAATACATCTAAACAAGAATGGACATCACGAGTTAGGGTAAACTCTGGGAGCTGGTGGTGGTCAGAGAGGCCTGGCCTGCTGCAGACCACAGGGTCGCAAAGAGTCAGATATGACTGAGTGACTGAACCGAACTGAAACAATAATTGGGCCTTTCCTGGCAGTCTTGTTGTTGAGACTTCACCCTCCAGGGCAGGGCACACGAGTTCCATCTCTGGTCCAGGAGGAATACACGTGCCGAGGCGCAACTGAGCCCACTCAATCAAAGTACTGAAGCCCTCTCACCCTAGACTTCATGGTCTCCCCAACAAGAAAAGCCCCTGCAATGAGAGGCCCAAACAGAACAAGTTGAGAGTTGCCCCGGCTCGCTGCAACTAGAGAAAAGCCCTCACACATCAGCAGAGACCCAGCAGAGCCAGAAGCCAATGACTAAATAAGCCCCTTACAAGCAATAACATGGAGACTTCCCTGGCGGCCCAGTGGTGTAAGGCTTCTCTTCTCCACGCAGGGAGCACAGGCTTGATCTCTGGATGGGGAGCTTGCATTCCACGTGCCTTGTGGCCAAAAACCCCAAGACGTAAAACAGAAGCTATATTGTAACACACTCAATAAAGACTTTATTGTAAAGTAAAAGAAAAAAAAAATTAAAAAGAGAAATTTAATGTTCAGTTTATAAACTGTATTCTATTTTTAAGTCCATGAATATGTAACTACTTTTAAGAAACCTTAGATTAATGATTCAACCCATTTATAATCATTTTAAATAAACATCTCCTAATAGCTTAAAAAAATGGTTCACATAAAAAAAAGTTTACAAAAAATAAGCAATAATATTTACAAAGCTTTTATTTCTGATTACATTGCTGCTATCGACATTTGCTATTTTAAATTATTAATCCATTTTTAGTATCTCACTGATATTTTTTATTGCCATGGCTGCCATATTTTCAACATGATTTTCCAATGAGATTAGCTTCTGGGTTTGACATAAAATGTCTGGAAACTTAACGCAGGTTTGCATGAACTGTGGAGACATTGTGCCAGCTTATGTGAAATATGGACCAGGTGGAGACTTTATGACAAGACCTACATCTCACTCTCAGCTCTATTGACTCAGAATATGATTCCGGCCTCATCAGGCTAAAGAAAATGAAAAAAAAAATAATTCTTCATAAATGCAGCTTATTGGGAGAATGTTATAATCTAAAATCAAGCTCAACATCTTTATCATTGAGGGTGGTGTCACTGGGCTTGATGGCAAGTGTGCCCAGGAGACAGTCTCAGGGGCTGAGTGGGAAGGCAATCTGTCATAATTTGTGCAGTGCTATAATACATTAATAGAAATCTATTCTGAAATTTAAAGGGGAGAAGCTAAGTGAGACATCGCAGGGGGAGCAAAGACAGGAAAATACAGTTAGAGCGTGTCCATGAATGGACACTGAGCCATGGTGGAAAGAGATTAAGGATGTTTGCCTATGCAACATTAAATTTTTACAGAGACACACACTGAATCAGAAAAATATATACGTTCGGCAACTCACATGGCAAATATCAATCTATGCATCAGTTTCAAAAGTCCATGGAAACCGTGTCTTTTATCCATTAGGATGTGTCTTCTCAGATGATGTAAGGCATTTCCACGACAACAAAGCACAGAGATAAGGTTGGGGATGAATGAGTTTCTTGACACGTGTCCCCAAGGAGGACGAAAACCCACAGATCTTGGGCCTCCTCTGGTGGTCCAGTGGTTAAGACTTGACCTTCCAGTGCAAGAGGTGTGGGTTTGACCCCTGGTCAGGGAGCTAAGATCCCTCACACCTCGAGGCCAAACACCCAAAACTTAAAACAGAGGTGGTGTTGTCACAGATTCAAGAAAGAGTTAAAAAATGGTGCAGATCAAACTTTAAATAGAACCCACAGAGCTCTGTAGCCCGGATCCAAGTAGCACCTTCCCATATTGACTCGCTGTCTTGCCAGTGCACAGGTAAATGGGGAAAAGAAATCAAATACGGGGAAAGAAGGAAAGGAAAAAAAAAAAACAAAACAGGTAGACAGCCACAAAATCAGGGAAGGGAGATGCAAGACAGAGGTTCAACCACGAGACACAGAGTTGAAAGAGGGAGAGATGACAGAGGATGAGACGGTTGGATGGCATCACTGGCTCGGTTGACGTGAGTGTGTGCAGCTGCTCATGTTCTGGGTTCTATTCCTGGTTGGGGAACTAGATCCCCCGTGTCTCAGGGAGTAGCCAAAATTTATTTTTTAAGAATAGGTAAGCATAAAATAATAAGCGTTGGATTCCTGCGGCTGCTAAAACAATCTATCTGAAAGGATGTAGCTAATGACCACGGCCATCCATTCTCTCATGGTTCTGGAGCTGACGTCTGAAATCCGGGGGCTGTGTCTTTTCTCAGAATATCCAAGGAACCCCTCCCCTCTGCCGCTGCCTCCCAGCAGCCCCTGAGATTGCTTGACTTGTCACTTCACCACGCCCATCTCTGCCTCTATCATCACACGCGTCTCCGCAGGTGTCTCTCTTTCTACGTGGAAGTCTGCCCTCCCGGCACTGCCTCATGTCCCACTCTTGGCGACCCCGTGGACTGTAGCCCGCCAGGCTCCTCTGTCCATAGGGTTTTCCCAGGTACGAATTCTGCAGTGGGTTGCCACTTCCTTCTCCAGGGATTCTTTCGGACCCAGGAACTGAACCTGCATCTCCCGGATTAGCAGGCAGATTCCTTAACAATGCACCACCTGGGAAGACCCTCTGTCCATGTATATTTCTGTATTTCTTCTCTTCTTATAAGAGAAGAGGTTAAAGAGGGAGAAGGGGACGACAGAGGATGAGACGGTTGATATGATACCAGTCATATTAATGGTGAGCCCACTCTACACCCACATGACATCTTAAACTTACATCTGCAAGCACTGTTTCCAAATAAGATCACAGTCATAGGAAAGAACCCAAAAGAGAGCTACCATATGACCCAGCAATACTACTCCTGATCATATATGCAGAGAAAACCATAATTTGAAACAATACAGGCACCCCAGTCTTCACAGCAGCGCTACGTACAATAGCCAGGACATGGAAAGAACCAAACTGTCCATCAAGAGAGGAATGGGGGATAAAGAAGATGAGGTACACACATACAATGGAATATTCCTCAGCTGCAAAAAGGAACAAAATAATGCCACTTGCCGCAACATGGACGGACTTAGAAATTATACAAAGTGTAGTAAGTCAGAGAGACATAAATATTATATGCCATCACTTACCTGTGGAATCTTAAAAAAAGCACTACAAAAAAAAAAAAAAAACCTCTTATATGCAAAGTAGAAACAGACTCACAGATACAGAAACCAAACTTATGGTTACAAGGTGGGAAAGCAAAGACAGTTCAGTCGCTCGGTCACGTCTGACTCTTCACGATCCCAAGGACGGCAGCACGCCAGGCTTCCCTGTCCTGCACCATCCCTCAGGGCTTGCTCAAACTCCTGTCCACTGAGTCACTGATGCCATCCAACCATCTTATCCTCTGTCGCCCCCTTCTCCTCCTGCCTGCAATCTTTCCCACGGAGGAGATAAATGGAAAGTGTGGCGTTGACATATAGACATGAATACATGTTGATAATTAACAAGGACATATAACCTCAGATATGCAGATGACACCACCCTTATGGCAGAAAGTGAAGAGGAACTAAAAAGCCCCTTGATGAAAGTGAAAGAGGAGAGTGAAAAAGTTGGCTTAAAGCTCAACATTCAGAAAATGAAGATCATGGCATCCAGTCCCATCACTTCATGGGAAATAGATGGGGAAACAGTGGAAACAGTGTCAGACTTTATTTTGGGGTCTCCAAAATCACTGCAGATGGTGACTGCAGCCATGAAATTAAAAGATGCTTACTCCTTGGAAGAAAAGTTATGACCAACCTAGATAGTATATTCAAAAGCAGAGACATTACTTTGCCGACTAAGGTCCGTCTAGTCAAGGCTATGGTTTTTCCTGTGGTCATGTATGGATGTGAGAGTTGGACTGTGAAGAAGGCTGAGCACCAAAGAATTGATGCTTTTGAACTGTGGTGTTGGCAAAAACTCTTGAGAGTCCCTTGGACTGCAAGGAGATCCAACCTGTCCATTCTGAAGGAGATCAACCCTGGGATTTCTTTGGAAGGAATGATGCTGAAGCTGAAACCCCAGTACTTTGGCCACCTGATAGGAAGAGTTGACTCATTGGAAAAGACTCTGATGCTGGGAGGGCTTGGGGGCGGGAGGAGAAGGGGACAACCAAGGATGAGATGGCTGGATGGCATCACTGACTCGATGGACGTGAGTCTGAGTGAACTCCAGGAGTTGGTGATGGACAGGGAGGCCTGGCGTGCTGCGATTCATGGGGTCGCAAAGAGTCGGACACAGCTGAGTGACTGAACTGAACTGAATTGAACCCTGTAGCACAGGGACCCCTGCTCAAAACTCTGTAATGACCTGTCGGTAAAAGGACCTAAAAAAGCGTAGCTACATGTATACTTGTGACTGGTTCACAGTGTTATATATCACAAACTAACAATGTTGTAAATCAGCTAAAACCCCAGGAAAAATATCTCCAAGAGATAGTGGAAGACAGCAGAGCCTGGTGGGCTGTAGTTCACGGGGTCACAAAGAGTCAGAGTAGACTTAGCAACTAAATAACAACCAGCCAATCCAGAATTTGGAAATCAGCAATAACACTGTGCTTCATTAGCTACTGGAAGATCTTGCAAAGAGCTCAAAGGCAATTTTGAAAACTGTTTCCTTTCAAAGGACAGTGACGGGGTGGGGGGGGGACGTCAAACTGAAATTTACAGTGCAATGCTAGTATCACCTCGTCTAAACTTGACAGTCACATAATCCATTGTAATTTGCCTATTTTCACAAGAGTATCAATCAAGTGGCAGATATTTTGACAGGGTGTACATATCACCAAACAAACAGCATCAAAAATGAGAGCGTCACTCAAAGTTTCAAATTCAAAACATTGGGAAAAAATGTCTTTAACGTTTAACGTTTTCTGGAAATCAGTATGTTTTTCATAATTTCAACTTGTGGCGTGTAAGACAGCGGGAGGAAGTCTCAAAAAAAAAAAAAAAAAACAACCACCACATACAAATTCCGAAGATGATGCGTGCTGTGTCCCTGCAAGAGAAGTTTTTAAAAGTGTTGCTCCTGCAAAAGACATTTTCAAAACGTAGGAAATAGCACTTCCCATCTGGTAGGTTGGATGAGAATCCGCCGGTCAATGCAGGAGACACAGGTTTGATCCCTTGTCCAGGAAGATCCCACGTGCCACAAAGCAAGTAAGAGAGTGGCCCGTGCTCGCTGCAAACACAGACAGCACGGGCTTGTCCCAGCGGAGTCCACTTAAGTCCCAGTGCAGCCAGAAATAAAGAAAGGATTCTTCAAAAAGTTATCAAAAATTTTAATCAAAAAAAATCCATGTAAGTGCTTTAATATCTACTTAAAATATGAAGTGAAATGAAAAGGTCACTTCTCCATACATGAGTTGCAACCAGTCATATAGCTCTCAACATTTAAGTTGATGTGGTCCATCATGTTTTATGTTCTTCTGAAATTTCATACATTATGAGTCTTAAAGGTATAGAACAGTGAGCATGATGCTTGGATAACTGAAAATGTTCTAGCGAATCGGTCACCTTACAGAATGCCTTTCACACAAAAGACCATCTCACACATTTGCATTCAAGGCAGTGGTAGGAAATACTGTAAGAAACTGTCTCTCCATTTTCTTAAAAGATTGTTTTGACATGGATCATTTTGAAAAGTCTTCACTGAGCTTTTTACAATATGTCTTCTATTTTACATTCTGTTCCCCACCACCCCCACCTCTGGCCATTAGGCATGGCGGTTAGCTCACAGACCAAGGATTGAACCCACACTCACTGCACTGGAAGGCAACGTCTTGACCACTGGACCACCAAGGCTATCCCCCATTTCTCACTAACGAAAAAGAAACGTGATGCTTTCTAGTATCAGAATTTATTTCAGGCAGAAGCAAAACCACCCTTTATAGGAAGGACTCTTTTATTTGAGCTTTCAAGTGACGTGTAAAAAATATGAGTTAGTAATCCTACCTTTCATCTTTATAGAGCTGTGGAATTTACATAGTGCTTTCCAAGCATTTTCTCTTTTTATTCTTTCAGAATTAAAAAAAAAAAACTGAGAGGAGGATAAGCATTATTAACTCAATTTTATGGAGAAGAAAACGTAGCCGCAAATCATCATGGGAGTTGCACAAAATCTACTATCTAGAAAGCACGAAACAGCACTAGAGAAAGTTCTCTTAAATATGTAAATTTTTTCCTATTCATCTTTGTCTCCAAGAATGAAAATTATGCTTAGATGTATCTCTCATGTTGCACTGTGTTCTGGTTGCACCTCAAAGCATGTGATCTTTAAAAAAATTTTATTTATTTATTTTAATTGGAGGTTAATTACTTTACAATATTTTTGTGGGTTTTGCCATGAACCAGCCATGGGTGTATATATGTCCCCTATCCTGAAGCCCTCTCCCACCTCCCTCCCCATCCCATCCCTCTTGGTTGCTCCAAGCACCCGCTTTTGAGTGCCCTACTTCATGTATCAAACTTGGGTTGGCGATCTATTTCACATATGATAGTATACCTGTTTCGATGTCATTCTCCCACATCGTCCCACCCTCTCCCTCTCCCACAGACTCCAAAATTCTGTTCCTTACATCTGTGTCTCTTTTGCTGTCTCACATATAGGGTCATCATTACCATCTTTCTAAATTCCATATATATGTGTTAATATACTGTATTGGTGTTTATCTTTCTGACTTACTTCACTCTGTATAATAGGCTCCAGCTTCATCCACCTCCTTGGAACTGACTCAAATGTATTCTTTTTCATAGCTGAGTAATATTCCATTGTGTCTATGTACCACAGCTTTCTTATCCATTCGTCTGCCAACGGGCACCTAGGTTGCTTCCCTGTCCTGGCTATTGTAAATAGTGCTGCAGTGAACACCAGGGTACGTGTGTGATCTTTCATGGTTCCCTGACCAGGGATCGAACCTGTGCCCCCTGCATTTAGAAAGCGAAGTCCTAACTACTGGATTGTCACCAAAGTCCCCTCTGTTACAGTAACTTCTTGAGCAGAAGTGCTGTATTTAAACTCCCTACATGTCACCCACTGAATAATGTTGGGTGAATGCCTCCACTGGTAAGAATTTATACATTTCTGATGGTGCCCTGGAGCTTCGGAGTGGTACAGACAGACATATTATTTCTCGTTCAGTTGCCCAGTCTTGTCCAACTCTTTGCAACCCCATGGAGTCCAGCATGCCAGGCCTCTGTCCCTCACCATCTCCTAAAGCCCACCCAAGTTCATGGTTATCGCATCAGTGATGCCATCTAGCCGTCTCATCCTCTGATGCCCTCTTCTCCTCCAGCCCTCACTGGATTTTTCCAATGAGTCGGCTGTTTGTAACAGCATACTGGAGCGTCAGCATCGGTCCTTCCAACAACTTTTCAGGGTTTTCCCTTAGGATGGATGGGTCGGATCTCCTTGCAGTCCAAGGGTCTCTCAGGCATCTTCTCCAGCACCGCACTTCCGAAGGCATCAGTTCTTCAGACAAATCAGTACTGGTGTATAAAAATAGAATATGCTTCACAGAATTAAACCAGGAGAGAGAAATATATCCTGGTTCATGGCTTTTCTCCTCCAGATCATTGCTATATATTACACATGTATGAGCATACACACACGTGGTATCTTCCCAGAGAGCAACCCGGCAAATCTGAACCCCATTATGAAGGACAGAGTGAAGAACGTGGAGAAAGATAGCATCTACTGATATACTCTTGGGTTGGATAAGACCAAATGTACAACTTTGGTTGACTTTAGAAGAGCATTTCCTTATTTCCTTTTCTTTCTTTTCCATGCATCATTATTTTTTAAGATTTTTTTTAATATGGACCATTTTAAGCTCCTTCTTGACTTTGTTACAATACGGTTTCTCTCTTACGCTTTGGCTTTGCTGGCTCACGAGGCATGTCCGATCTTCGCTCCCAAAACAGGGATGGAACACACACTCCCTCCAACGGAAGGAGGACTCTTAGCCACTGGGCCACCAGTGACGGCCCCATGAGTCATGCTTATGACAGTTACTAAACCAGAGCCACCTTGCTTCCAGATAATTCTTGCAAAAGACTTATTTGCTGGTAATAAATATGGTATTCTTGACTTTAAAACAGAGCGGAGGGGGCGCAGCCTAAAATTCTGATGATCTCTAATATTCAACCTACCTATTCTTTCTCTTCTTTCCTTCCTCTCTCTGATTAACAGCAAGATGTATTCAAGTTGATTTCAGGATTGTCACGAGGCACAACACAGGAATAGTTTCTAAAACACAAAGATGATAGAACAATAGTGTCAGCAGGGTTTCATTCCGTTTTAAACTGCAGTCGCATCACAGGTATCTTTTCCTATTTTTTGTTTCTTTTTTGACAGCCTCTTGGCCATTTTTCTACTTATTAGCACTTCCACGAGAAGAAAGGAAGAGGAGCTGAAACCATAATGCGTCAATCTGAGACACCGAGTCTTGTATCAGGCCCGTCAGCACTTGGAAACGGTCAGATAATTCCTGTTCCCCTAGGATTGCCAAAGCCACCGGCCCTACACAACCTCAGTTCAGTTCAGTTCAGTCGCTCAGTTGTGTCCGACTCTGCAACCCCATGAATCGCAGCACGCCAGGCCTCCCTGTCCATCACCAACTCCTGGAGTTCACTCAGATTCACGTCCATCAAGTCAGTGATACCATCCAGCCATCTCATCCTCTGTCGTCCCCTTCTCCTCCTGCCCCTAATCCCTCCCAGCATCAGAGTCTTTTCCAATGAGTCAACTCTTTGCATGAGGTGGCCAAAGTACTGGAGTTTCAGCTTTAGCATCATTCACTCCAAAGAACAACCAGGGTTGATCTTTTTCAGAATGGACTGGTTGGATCTCCAAGGGACTCTCAAGAGTCTTCTCCAACACCACAGTTAAAAAGCATCAATTCTTCGGCACTCAGCCTTCTTCACAGTCCAACTCTCACATCCATGCATGACCATAGGAAAAACCATAGTCTTGACTGGACGGACTTTAGTCGGCAAAGTAATATTTCTGCTTTTGAATATACTATCTAGGTTGGTCATAACTTTTCTTCCAAGGAGTAAGTGTCTTAATTTCATGGCTGCAGTCACCATCTGCAGTGATCTTGGAGCCCAAAAAAATAAAGTCTGACACTGTTTCCACCGTTTCCCCATCTATTTCCCATGAAGTGATGGGACCAGATGCCATGATCTTCGTTTTCTGAATGTTGAGCTTTAAGCCAACTTTTTCACTCTCCTCTTTCACTTTCATCAAGAGGCTTTTTAGTTACTCTTCACTTTCTGCCATCAGGGTGGTGTCATCTGCATACACAACTTGCATCCCCACAAAACAGCAGAGAATTTCGGCACATGTGCGCCGTGTCATTATTTTCCTGTCTAATGGTCGCCATCACACATTTCATCCAAATATACACTATGAGAGGATTACACTGGGAGGGTTACATTGCAGAATATTGGAAACCATGATTTGCTAATGTGAAACTTACCTTAAGAATTTTAAGTGGTGTGGAGGCGGGGGTGGGGGGTGGTTCCCTGGTGGTGCAGTGTTAAAGGATCTGCCTGCAGAGGCAGGAGACCTGGTTTGCATCCCTGATCCAGAAAGAACCCACATGCCTGAGAGCAAGTAAACCCGAATGCCACAACAACTGAAGCCCACGTGCCCACGTATCCTCGAGCCTGTGGTCTGCAAGAAGAGAAGACACCAGAACGACACGCCTGTGAACCACAATGAGAGACGAGCCCCACTCCACTTGCCAGAACAACTAGAGAAAAGCCCTCGCAGGAAGGAAGACCTAGCACGGTCAAACACAAACAAACAAGAATTTTTAAAAAAAGAACATTAAGATACCAATTTACTTTTCATGGCCTTCCCTGGTGGCTGAGCTGGAAAAGAATCCGCTTGCAATGCAAGAGACCTGGGTTCCACCTTTGAATTGGGAAGATCCCCTTCGAGAAGGGAAAGGCTACCCGCTCCAGTATCCTGGCCTGGAGAATTCCATGGACTGTACAGTCCACGGAGTCGCAGAGAATCAGACACAACTGAGACTGAGCTACTTTCACTTCACATGAGTTTGAATTTGAATGTAAATAATCATGTGATTATTTGTCTTTCTTTTAGCTAGCATGGACTGCATATTCCAAAGGAAAGAGTGAATATAAGCCAGGATGAGCTGATTCTTGCTTTGGATAACCTGTGTCAGCGTGACAGCCTTTTGAGTCCCCAGAGTTAAATTACTAAAGAAACCCACACATGTCAGAATTTATGGTCTGCCTAGAATTATCACAGTGTAAAACTGACATGTACTACATGTCAACTAATACTGAACAGGGACTTCCCTGGCGGCTCAGATGGTAAAGCATCCGCCTGCAATATTGCACAAGAAAGCCAATAATACTCCATGGATAGTTTCTTTAATAAATAGTGATGAAAAAAACTACATAACCACAGGAAAATAATGAAACGGTACTTCTATCTTATACCATCTACAAACATTAACTTGAAATAGGTTAAACTTAAAATGAACCGTCAAACTCTTAGGAAAAAACCAGTGTAAATCCTCTTTTCTTAAATGATTTTTTTGGTACAGACCATTTTTGAAGTCTCTATTGCATTTCTTCCAATATTGCTTCTGCTTTTTGGTTTGGTTTTTTGGACACGAGGCACATGGGATCTTAGTTCTCAAACCAGGAACTGAACTCACACCTCCTGCATTTGAAGATGAAGTCTAAACCACTGGACCATGAGGGAAGTCCCAGAAATACTTCTTGACACTGGTCTTGACAATGATTTTTCTGGACCTCAAAGGGATAAGCAACAACCAATAACAGCAACAAAAACCATGCAGGACTAAACCAAACAAAAAAGCTTCTGCACAGCAAGAGAAACGATCGACACAATGAAAAGGCAGCATAAGGAATGAGACGCAATATTTGCAAATCATATATGTGGTTCAGTTCACTTCAGTCGCTCAGTCGTGTCCAACTCTCTGCCATCCCATGCATGGACTGCAGCACGCCAGGCCTCCCTGTCCATCACCACCTCCCGGAGTTTACTCAAACTCATGTCCATTGAGTGGGTGATGCCATCTGACCATCTCACCCTCCGCTGTCCCCTTCTCCTCCCATCTTCAATCTTTCCCAGCATCAGGGTCTTTCCCAATGAGTCCTTTCTTAGCATCAGGTGGTCAAAGTACTGAAGTTTCAGCTTCAACATCAGTCCTTCCAGTGAACACCCAGGACTGATCTCCTTTAGGATGGACTAGTCCTGCAGTCCAAGGGACTCTCAAGAGTCTTCTCCAACACCACAGTTCAAAAGCATCAATTCTTTGGCTCTCAGCTTTCTTTATAATCCAACTCTCACATCCATACATGAGTAATGGAAAAACCATAGGCTTGCCTAGACGGACGTTTGTTGGCAAAGGATTAATATTCAAAATATACAAGAAACTCATATAACTCAGTAGCGAAAGAACCCACAAATAGTCTGGTTTGAAAACAGGCAAAGGACCTGATGAGACAGTTTTTAGAAGATATGGAAACAGCCAACCGATACATGAAGGGGTGCTGGACATCTAGATGTCACTACCTCTCAGTGAATTGCAAATGAAAACCACAATGAGAAGGACTTCCCTGGTGCTCTAGGGGTGAAGATCCCACACTCCCAATTCAGGGAGCCTGGGTCTGATTCCTGCTCAGTGAACTAGAGGCCAAACGCTGCAGCTAAATTTCCTCCATGCCACAGCTAACATCCGGCACAGTCAAATAAATAAATGAAATACAATCAATATAAAACCGCACAATGGGAAATCACCTCACATCTGTTACAACGGCCATCATCAAGGAGACAAGCGGTAACAAACAGGGGTAAGGAGGCAGAGAAACAGCAGTCCTTCTGTGTTGCTGGTCAGAATGTAAACTGGTACAACCAGTATGGAAAAGATTATGGAGTGTGCTCAAAAAGCTAACACTAGAATCACCACATAATACAGCAATTCAGTGCGGGGTACATAGCTAAAGGAAAAGGGGTGTGTGTGTGTGTCTGTGTGTGTGTGTGTGTCTGTGTGTGTGTGTGGCTTTTCTGCTGGCTCAGATGGTAAATAATCTAATACAGGAGAGGCAGGTTGGATCCCTGGGTTGGGAAGATTCCCTGGAGAAGGAAATGGCAACCCACTCCAGTTTTCTTGCCTGGAGAATTCCATGGACAGAGCTGACAGTCCATGGGGTCTCAGAGAGTCAGACACCACTGAGCAACTAACATTTACACACACACACACACACACACACCCCAATAATTCTGGGCTTCCCAGGTGGCAGAGTGGTAAAGAATCCACTTGCCAGTGCAGGATATGCTAGCTGGATCCCTGGGCTGGGAAGATTCCCTAGAGAAGGAAATGGCAACCCACCCCAGTAATGGAAAAACCATAGGCTTGCCTAGACGGACGTTTGTTGGCAAAGGATTAATATTCAAAATATACAAGAAACTCATATAACTCAGTAGCGAAAGAACCCACAAATAGTCTGGTTTGAAAACAGGCAAAGGACCTGATGAGACAGTTTTTAGAAGATATGGAAACAGCCAACCGATACATGAAGGGGTGCTGGACATCTAGATGTCACTACCTCTCAGTGAATTGCAAATGAAAACCACAATGAGAAGGACTTCCCTGGTGCTCTAGGGGTGAAGATCCCACACTCCCAATTCAGGGAGCCTGGGTCTGATTCCTGCTCAGTGAACTAGAGGCCAAACGCTGCAGCTAAATTTCCTCCATGCCACAGCTAACATCCGGCACAGTCAAATAAATAAATGAAATACAATCAATATAAAACCGCACAATGGGAAATCACCTCACATCTGTTACAACGGCCATCATCAAGGAGACAAGCGGTAACAAACAGGGGTAAGGAGGCAGAGAAACAGCAGTCCTTCTGTGTTGCTGGTCAGAATGTAAACTGGTACAACCAGTATGGAAAAGATTATGGAGTGTGCTCAAAAAGCTAACACTAGAATCACCACATAATACAGCAATTCAGTGCGGGGTACATAGCTAAAGGAAAAGGGGTGTGTGTGTGTGTCTGTGTGTGTGTGTGTGTCTGTGTGTGTGTGTGGCTTTTCTGCTGGCTCAGATGGTAAATAATCTAATACAGGAGAGGCAGGTTGGATCCCTGGGTTGGGAAGATTCCCTGGAGAAGGAAATGGCAACCCACTCCAGTTTTCTTGCCTGGAGAATTCCATGGACAGAGCTGACAGTCCATGGGGTCTCAGAGAGTCAGACACCACTGAGCAACTAACATTTACACACACACACACACACACACACCCCAATAATTCTGGGCTTCCCAGGTGGCAGAGTGGTAAAGAATCCACTTGCCAGTGCAGGATATGCTAGCTGGATCCCTGGGCTGGGAAGATTCCCTAGAGAAGGAAATGGCAACCCACCCCAGTATTCTTGCTTGGGGAATCCCATGGACAGAGGAGCCTGGCGGGCTACAGTCCACAGGGTGGCAAAGAGCTGGACAAGACCCAGCACATACCCAAGAAATAATAATAAAGAGGGGTAACTATATGGATTAAGGCCACCTCTAAGAATCCTTGCTGTTATGAGTTGATGTACAGGTTTTTCTCTCAGTCAGTTTATTTTAGAAGCTTTTGCTAAACGACAAAGTCAGATGCTGCTAAAATTCTGAAAAGCGCATAATTTTCTGGGGATGGCACCTCAGTGACCAGGGCTAGTCAGGTCTCAAGACACCCAGTACACTTTTACTGAAAACGATCTGCTTGAAGACATTTTCCATTTATGCTATTATGAGTAATCACATTTCTACAGTACAGAGTATTTCATACGGATATTGTGAAACAGCAGAAAGTGTCTATCATACTAGAAACCCAACGTTGTTGTTGTTAAGTTAGCATGTCCAACTCTTGCGAGACCCAAAGGACTGTACCCTGCCAGGCTCCTCTGTCCATGGGATTCTCCAGGCACCAATACTGGAGTGGGTTGCCATTTCCTTCTTCAGGGGATTTTCCTGACCCAGGATGCAAACCATGCCTCTTACACTGGCAGGAATAGTCTTCACCACTGAGCCACTTTTAAGTGGCCAAATTTACCACTGAGCTTATCAACAACAACCAAAAAAGCTGTCTGGCAATGCCAAAAACTTGGACTAAAATGCATGTTTGGGGTTCATAAAATGAACCATTTTTACTTCAGATTCAACAACAAAAAAGCTTTATTTGAAACACTCTGGCATTCTTATCATTGTACATATGCTTGGAAATCCCTAAGTCAAATAGTGAGTAATTCAAATTCAGCAGGAGAAAGACAGAAGAAATAACAGATTAGCACTTTTCACTAAATAGGCTTCAGTTGATGGGCAACTTTTAAAACTTAATGTTTTCTACTGAACATCACTGACTCCTTCCCATTTTTTTTTTTTTTTGGAAAAATAATACCGTGGCTAAATTCCCAAAGTATATTTTTAAAGTCTTTTGCTGTGGTTGCTGGCAGAAATTCATGCTATTTTCTCATATTCATTTTGGATATATTTTGTGATAAGGTCTATGCCTAGTGGGCATGAAATTTTAAATGGAAATATTTCCAAGCGCTGCAGCCAGGAGTGCTGGAACCATAAAGAATTACACTGAGCAACTGAGTTATATTATTCCAGAAACTGGTTCAGCCTGCTGAATGATACTGATGCTTAAGGGAAGTTTTGTAACCACATATTGCATTTTCCAAGCAAAAAGCAAAAGGCAATCAGAGCTAAAAATACATAGATGCTGCAGGAATTAGAGGGAAATTAATACAAATTAAAAGATTTTAAAGGTACGTGAGGATAAAAGTTAATAAAAAAGACCTAGCATGGGTTCTACAAGGACTTCCCCGGTGGCTCAGGTGGTAAAGAATCTGCCGCAATGTGGGAGGCCTGGGTTTGTTCTCTAAGTCAGGAAGATCCTCTGGAGAAGGGAATGGCAACCCACTCCAGTATTCTTGCCTGGAGAATCCCACGGACAGAGGAGCTTGGCTGGCTACAGTCCATGGGGTCTCAAAGAGTCGGACACAACTGAAAGACTTATATTTTGATTTTGATGGGTTCTTTGGAAAAGAAGAAATAGGATGGATAAATGGTTTTCTTGGAGGAGGCAATGGCACCCCACTCCAGCACTCTTGCCTGGAAAATCCCATGGACGGAGGAGCCTGGTGGGCTGCAGTCCATGGGGTCACTAAGAGTCAGACACGACTGAGCGACTTCACTTTCACTTTTCACTGTCATGCATTGGAGAAGGAAATGGCAACCCACTCCAGTGTTCTTGCCTGAAGAATCCCAGGGATGGGGAAGCCTGGTGGGCTACCGTCTATGGGGTCACACAGAGTCGGACACGACTGAAGTGACTTGGCAGTTAGCAAATGGTTTTCTATAATAAATGTAATAAAATGTGCAGAGTCCGTATGAATACTATAAGAGATGATCAGAGAAAATCTTAGCTAAGAAGGACATTAAAGAATCAAAATCAACTTCTTGGTCCAGTTGATGCAAATGCATTTGAAAGCTTGAATAAAAAAGGATGACTTCCTGTGCCTGCATTTTTCCACCAAGAAGAAAGAGAAATTGGAAACTAATTATATAATCCCAGAGAGCCTGAACTTCATTCCTGGGTTCACCCACTCACCCTCTCAAGGAGAGCCTTTCCATATGACTTCACTCACAATTTTCTTCTTTGAAATCACAACTAGAGAAAAGCCTGCATGCACAGCAATGAAAACCTGGCCCAGCTAAAAATTTTATATACATATATACAAGTATGAAAAAAAATAAGATTTACTTGCTAATATTTACCCTGTTTCAGAACACAGAGAAAGGGAAATGGTCCCACATTTTATTATGAAGCTAGCAAAGCACTTAGCAAGACTCAACGAATATAAGACAAACAACAACAAATTGATATATATATATTTTTAAATTTTGGCCACACTAGACGGCGCATAGGATCTTAGCTCCCCAACCAGGGTGTGGACCTGCACCCCCAGCATTGGAAGCACCACGTCTTAACCACTGAATCTGCTAGGGAAGACCTGGTAAAATTGTTTCAAACTAGGAAACAGAAGCCAAGTGATGTTTAAAGAAAAATTCACTGTGATGACTTGAGGGCTATTTTCAAGAACAAACGTAAATTCTTGTATCATGTGATTAAACCTACGACTATCAGGACCATATATCTGAAATCGCTACAAGGGCTGAAAGGCAGTGAGTAAAGATCTTTTTTTTTTTTTTCATTTAAGGAAAAACTCCAGCAGAAAAGAAAGAGCTTCCTTATATATAATGTCCATCTGTAGAGAATGTTAAGCTATATTAGGGTGGCCATAGAGTCTGTTGGGGGTTTTTCTGTATGAGGTTATGGAGAAATCCCAATTAACCTTCTGGCCAGTCCACCATTTCCTACTCATATCATTACGCACTGGTTATCTAAACAAGGGCTGGCCTGGTGGCTCAGCTGGTAAAGAATCTGTCTGCAATGCGGGAGACCTGGGTTCTATCCTTGGGTTGGGAATATCCCCTGGAGAAGGGAAAGGCTACCCACTCTAGGTCTGGCCTGGAGAATTCCCTGGACTGCACAGTCCATGGGGTCTCAAAGAGTCGGACACGACTGAGCGACTTTCACTTTATCTTGATTGAACGGAGGTATCCCTCATTGCAAGCAGATACTTGATGGGTCTTAGTCACCAGGGAGGCCCATTTATGGGACAGACATCGGTCAATTTTATCTGCCTTACTGACCTCACGTTTTCTGAAATGCCCATACTTTGGTGTAGATAGAATGAAACATACATTTTTTTTTAAAGCTTTTTGAAATCTAACTTCAACATCTGTAAAACAATGATGTTAATGACAAATTTGCTGAGTTGTATGCATTTGAAAGAATATGCATGTGTATAGTTCCAAGAACAGCGTAATAACTAGAAAATACACTGATGCTGAAGCTCCAATACTGTGGCCACCTTATATAAAGAGTCAACTCATTGGAAAAAGACCCTGATGCTGGGAAAGAAAGGGCAGGAGGGGACGACAGAAGATGAGAGGGTTGGATGGCATCACCGACTCGATGGACATGAGTTTGAGTAGACGTTGGGAGCTGGTGATGGACAGGGAGGCCTGGCGTGCTGCGGTTCATGGGGTCACAAAGAGTTGGGCACGACTGAGCGACTGAACTGAAGTGCCACAGCTATTGAGCTTGTCCACCAGAGCCCAGGAAAGGCAACTGCTGAAGCTCACGTGTTGGGACTACTGAAGCCTGTACACCTAAAGTCTGTGCTCGGCAGCGAGAGAGGCCACCACAGAGAGAAGCCCACCAGCTGGAGAGGAGTCCCTGCTCCCCACCGTGAGAAGAAATCCCGCACACAGCAGCAAAGATCCAGCAAGGCCGAAAATAAATCAATGCAATTTAAAACGTGGTCCACGTCAAAAAAGGAAATTTTAAAAAAGGCAATAACAAAAGTACTGAAGTATAACACAGGCATTTCTACAATTGTGCAAATGTAAAAAACAATCTGTATTTATGTGGGGAAAAGAGGCAGCATGTGTATGATGCATATCTTCAACACCATGTTATTTTAAATATAAAAAAATGTGTCCCCCTTTCTCCCGCGTCTCCAGGAAGGTGGGTAATGGAGACTGACTTTTCTTCTTTCCCTCTGGGGATTCTCACCATGAGCCCTCGAAAGGCATCAACGTAGAAACGGTTTAACTAATACCATGGGGAACTGCTCTCCCCTGGCTTAGTCATCTGTGCAGTTTTCGAGAAAGAATGTATCTTAAAACAGTTTCCTGCTAAGATGGAATTTTCTGACCCAAATAAATGAAATAGAATTTGGAAACCCAATGCAAGTTTGATTTGTGGTACTCACGACCAACCTAGATAGCATATTAAAAAGCAGAGATATTACTTTGCCAACAAAGGTCCATCTAGTCAAGGCTATGGCTTTTCCAGTGGTCATGATGGATGTGAGAGTTGGACTGTGAAGAAGGCTGAGCGCCAAAGAATTGATTCTTTTGAACTGTGGTGTTGGAGAAGACACTTGAGGGTCCCTTGGACTGCAAGGAGATCCAACCAGTCCATTCTGAAGGAGATCAGTGCTGGGTGTTCATTGGAAGGACTGATGCTGAGGCTGAAACTCCAATATTTTAGTCACCGCATGCGTGTAAGGTCGGATCCCAGGGGCCATGATGGGCCGCCCCTTCTCTCCCCTGCTGGCAGGGGAAGTCTTTAAGGAAGGAGCTTCCCAGATCTCGGGGATCAGAGACAGCACAGTTCACCAGCAAAAGCCGCCCCACCCCAGCCACGTAGAAAGACCTATCAGCCCGCGACACCCTGGCCAGACGACCTATACAAACCCCCATATGGATGTGAGAGTTGGACTGTGAAGAAAGCTGAGTGCTGAAGAATTGATGCTTTTGAACTGTGGTGTTGGAGAAGACACTTGAGGGTCCCTTGGATGGCAAGGTGATGCAACTAGTCCATCCTAAAGGAGACCAGTCCTGAGTGCTCATTGGAAGGACTGATGCTGAGGTGGAAACTCCAGCCATCCCTTGCAACAAACTTATATAAGCTGCTTCTAGCACGGCCCAGGCAAGGACTTCCTCGACCTGCCTCATTTGGGTCCAGGAATCCCACCCGGTAATGCTTCATCATTAAAAAGCTTGTTAGCCATTTTTTGTTGTTGTTGATGTTGTTTTTGGTGTCCTAGTCGTCTTTTACCTAACAATGTGAAGAGTTGACTCATTGGAAAACACCCTGATGCTGGGAGGGATTGAGGGCAGGAGGAGAAGGGGATGACAGAGGATGAGATGACTGGATGGCATCACTGACTTGACAGACGTTAGTCTGAGTGAACTCCAGGAGTTGGTGATGGACAGGGAGGCCTGGTGTGCTGCGATTCATGGGGTCGCAAAGAGTCGGACACGACTGAGCGACTGAACTGAACTGATGGCTTAATACCATTGACTGTGAGCCTCTGTGAATTTACTGCCAAGGGGGTAAAATGACCAGAACTGAATTTGCCAGAGAATAAAAAAGAGGAAAAAAAAATGCAGTTTGCTTTTTGTAGGAGTGGAATTCATGACAAAAACACCAATAGAGACTTTAATGAGCAAATGAGAGGTAATAATTTCATCATTGCCCATGCATGCACATAGCTATGTTGCTTCAGTCATGTCTGACTCTTTTCAACCCCATGGCTATAGCCCGCCAGGCTCCTCTGTCCACGGGATTCTCCAGGCAAGAATCCTGGAGTGGCTTGCCATGCCCTCCTGCAGGTGGTCTTCCTGAAATGGATCAACCCGCATCTCTCAAGTCTCCTGGAGTGGGAGGCAGGTTCTTTACCATTAGCAAAACCTGGGAATCCCATTATTTCCCATATTTACTTTTTTAAAATAAAATATGATGTGTTGTCAGTTCAAAACTGGTAGATGCACATGAAATAATTCTAAAAACTGAATAATGCCCCTGGTTCACATTGATCGATGCTCCCATTCTTAGAATTCCATTAACGAATGATTACGGGATTTTACCAGGCAAGGTAAAAATAAGAAATGATAATGTGAACAATTTCAGGGAAAAAAAATCAAACTTTCATAGAAAAACATGATTCTTCATGTAACAGGAATGAAACATCCATTTAGACCTTTGCAAATAGCATAGATTGCAATGGGCTTCCCAGGTGGCTCAGTGGTAAAGAATACGCCTGCCAGTGCAGGAGACGCAAGACACGTGGGTTAGACTCCTGGGTAAGGAAGATCCCCTGGATAAAGGAATGGCAACCCACTCCAGGATTCTTGCCTGGAGAATCCCACGGACAGAGGAGCCTGGTGGGCTACAGCCCATGGGGTTGCAAAGAATTGGACATGACTGAAAACACACATACACAAATTGGGTAAACAGCTGGAGAACAAAAGAACAATGCAAGCTTTTACTGAGAAAGGTTGAGGTGATACAACAAGAAAAACGTTCCAGTTTCCAAAAGCTCAACGCAATGAGTCATTTCCCATAGTTTCACTGAAATAACGGAAGACAAAGTAGAAAGAAGGCAGTCTCTTGAGAACGTCCATTCTGCACAGCTATGCATTGGACGTGCAGATTTCTGATTTAAAAGCAAAACCAGGCAAAGCCGTGTCAGTTTCGATACTTGCTGATTTCTGCCTATGGTTTTAGAAGAAATACAGGCTGGGCGGGGAGGAGAGGGGAGACACAAGATACATTATTAATGCGATGAACTGCTTCGGATGTATATATTTCTGATGAATTGAACGCGTCTCAAGCTGACCTCATTTTGAGAGGAATAAAGAACAAAAATAAAATATGCTCTTTCTCTTTCACAATTTTTTTTTTTTGGAGTCTGACACATTTTGTATTCCCAGAAATGGATATGATAGGATTAACAGAGAACAGCAGAGACAGCTGGTGATGCTGAGATAGGTTTTTTGTTTTTTTTTTAGAGATGAATTGTAAAACCTACAATGGAAAATAGAACAGAGTATATTTTGAAACCACTGTGCCTTACCTCGATATCTTACTAGCCAGCAGACTGTCCCTCTTATCTGGGTGATGGTGTTCAGTTGCTCAGTGGTGTCTGACTCTCTGAGGCCCTAGGGACTGCAGCCCAGCAGGCTCCTCTGTGCATGCGATTCTCCAGGCAAGAATACTGCAGTGGGTTGTCGTTTCCTTCTCCTGGGGATCTTCCCAACCCAGGGATCGAACCCACGTCTCCAACCCACGTCTCCTGCGTTGGCAGGCGGGTTCTCTACCATTGAGCCACCGGGGAAGCTGTCTTATTTGGCTACCCCTAGATATATTTCCATGTGTTCAGCATACTTTTGCTTATTTATTTCTTTAATGGGATTGTGGGTTCAGAGGACATTTTGAATATTGCCTTCTGAGATCTGCTGGAAGCCTGTGAAAACGTGTTACTGAAATGATAGCTCCATAAAACTCTTCTGAAGTCACAAAAAGGTGATAAGACAGGATGAGACGGGCAGATTCTATACATTCAGTCAGAGGGAGCCTTGGCCTAATTCTAAGAAGTCTTCTTCAAAGAAGACTTGGGCAGAAGCGATAAAAGTAGAACCTTAATACTTAGGTAGGACGCTATGATACAGGCACAATTACCCATGTCCACGGGGTTCTCTGCAACATGAATTCTAGAAATGACTCGAGCAAGCATGAGAAATGAAGCTTTGAGATTAAATGACT
Organism: Litocranius walleri; assembly: GCA_006410535.1. Lineage (NCBI taxonomy): Eukaryota > Metazoa > Chordata > Mammalia > Artiodactyla > Bovidae > Litocranius > Litocranius walleri. The sequence goes on from SJYG01000714.1 coordinate 869,632, forward strand.
TCCTTCTCTCTAGCCATTGCTCCCAATGAAAAAATGGTTCAAGGTTTTATGTGAATCCTTTGTGTTGGCAAATTCCTTGTTATAAAAATCCATCCTAAATTCACTTTTTTTTATCTCCTCCTTCCTCACTTCTCCCCCCACCCAACCCCACCC
>SJYG01000714.1:869909-887105 GCA_006410535.1 Litocranius walleri
CTTCTGACTGCGGGACGCTCTACTTGTTAGGTCAGGGTGCAGCTAACCATGGAAGGACCCTTGACGTCTGTCCTGGTTAAAACCAGACAAAGGGACCACAGAAAAAGTACAGTGTGGACCTAATTAAACGTAATAGCTTTTGCACAGCAAAGGAAACCCTAAGCAAGATGAAAAAGACAACCCCCAAAACAGGAGGGGGTTCATGCTTCACGCAAATGAAGCAACTAGCAAAGGATTAATCTCCAAAATAGACAGACATTCAACGCAACAACAACAAGCAAACATAGACCTCAACAATAAACAGAAACAGGACCCAACAGAAAAGCTGGCAGAAACCCTAAACAACACACTTCTCCAAAGAAGACATATGGATGGGCAAGAAGCACATGAAAAGATTCTCAACATCACTGATTACTAGAAATGCAAGTCAAAACTACAATGAGGTATCCCCTCACACCAGACAGGATGGCGTCATCCAAAAAAATCACTGCTGCTGCTGCTGCTAAGTCACTTCAGTCGTGTCTGACTCTGTGCAACCCCATAGACGGCAGCCCACCAGGCTCTCCTGTCCCTGGGATTCTCCAGGCAAGAACACTGGAGTGGGTTGCCATTTCCTTCTCCAATGCATGAAAGTGAAAAGTGAAAGTGAAGTCACTCAGTCGCGTCCGACTCTTAGCAATCCCATGGACTGCAGCCCACCAGGCTCTTCCATCCATGGGACTCTCCAGACAAGAGTACCAGAGTGGGGTGCCATCGCCTTCTCCAAAAAGTCGCTACAAACAATAAATGCTGGAGAAGGTGTGGAGAAAAGGGAACCCTCCCTACACTATTGGTGGGGATGGAAATTGGTGCAGCCACTATGGAGAACACTATGGAGGTTCCTTAAAAAATTAAAAACAGCAACTATCATTTGATCCTGCAGTCCCACGCCTGGGCACAAATCCACACACAAAAAATCCCACTATAATTTGAAAAGACACATGTATCCCCAATGTTTACTGCAGCTCTGTTTACAAAAGCCAAGACACAGATGCAACCTAAATGGTTATCTGAGATGAAGGGATAAAAAGGATGTGGTACATATATACAATGGGAATATTAGCCATAAAAAAAAGGATGAAATAATGTCATTTTCAGACACATGGATGGACCTAGAGATGATCACCCTCAGCAAAGTCAGCCGGGCAGATAAAGACAAATATGACATGATATCACTTACATGTGGAATTTAAAAATACAAACGGGCTCATAGAACAGAAACAGACTCACAGACATAGAAAATGGACTTATCCCAAGGGAAGGGAAGGAAGGGTAAATGAGGAGTTTGGAGTTAATAGACACAGACAAATATTATAAAACAGATATACAATGATATTATGTAGAGCCCAAGGAACTATACTCAAGACCATGCAATAACCCAGTTAATATACTAGAAAGGATATACAACTGAATCAGTTTGCTGTACAGTATTGCACTTCAGCTACGCTTCAACAGAAAATTAAGTCAATTATTGCTTAAAGTGAGTAAGGCAGCGCAGACTATACTGACTCAAATGTGTTGCTTTACATAGCTGTATAATATTCCACGGCGTCTATGTACCACTGCTTTCTTATCCGTTATCTCTCAATGGACATCTAGGTTGCTTCCCTGTCCTGCAAGTGAAGACATGAAAGTGAAAGCCACTCAGCTGTGTCTGATACTTTGCAAATCCATGGACTGCACAGTCCATGGGATTCTCCAGGCCAGAATACTGGAGAAGGCAGCCATTCCCATCTCCAGGGGATCTTCCCAACCCAGGGATGGAATCCAGGTCTTCTTGCATTGCAGGCAGATTCTTTACCAGTTGAGCCACAAAGGAAGCCCAAGAATACTGTAGTCGGTCACCTCTCCCTTCTCCAGGGGATCTTCCCAACCCAGGGATGGAACCAAGGTCTCCTGCACTGCAGGCAGATTCTTTACCAGCTGAGCCACTAGGGAAGCCCACTGTTTCAGAGTTGCTGTGTATTAACAGTAACTGTTGAGATGGCTTCTCTGTGTTTCTGGAGGCAATGACATGTACTATGTGTGATCTCAAGGTGCACAGAGGTCTTTGGACTGTCCTGAACTCCTTATGTGGGCATAGCCTGTTCCACACGCCTGCCTCATGACACCATGTGTTTACGAGCTAGCCATTTGGTTTCAAGCTCAGATCATTCTGAATTCTACATAAATGTCTTAAAAAGTGGGTGTCAGGTTTTTAATGGAGGGCAATTCTTGATATTGTTCTAATTCAGAAAGCCAGTTTGTACTTTGCTTTTTTGTAGGTCGATAATATAAAATACTTTTTAAGAAAAACGCCGTATTCTGATCCAGTTTCAAATTGCCAGGGTCTGATAGCATATCAATAAAAGTAAAGGTGTTTGCCAAGAATTCATTTACAAACAGGAAAAAAAAATATTGCACAAATGTTGTTGATATTCAACACAGATGAGCCAATTAAGTCGTCTTAATGTGAAAAGAGGATCAGGATGGTAACTGGATATAGGGCTTCCCTGGAAGTCCAGGGTTCAAGAATCCGCCTTGCGATGGAGAAGACACGGGTTCGATCCCTGGTTGGAACACTAACTGAGCTTTGTGCACTGCCAATGACTGAGCCTGAACTCTAGAGCTGACGCTGCAGAACAAAAGAGAAACCTGAGTGCCACTGAACCCCAGCAGAACAGATTTCACCTCCCGCAGGAAAGTTCCTATGAGCCACAGGTAAGACCTGACATAGCCCCAAATCAAAGGAAAATATTTAAAATATGACTGAGCGACTGAACTGAACTGAACTGAACTGAAGGGAGAAAGCCAAGAACTGACTCACTGGAAAAGATCCTGATGCCAGGAAAGATTGAAGGCTGGAGGAGAAGGGGACAACAGAGGATGAGATGGTCGAATGGCATCATCGACTCAATGGACAAGAGTTTGGGTGGACTCCAGGAGCTGGTGTTGGACAGGGAGGCCTGGCGTGCTGTAGCCCATGGGGTCACAAATAGTCGACATGATTGAGCAACTGAACAGCCCTAAAGGACAAACATAAGGGAGGAAACGTTGCCTGAACCCGGGTCCTGATGCCCTCAGGGAGACGAGTGCAGATTTAGCAAAAGCAGTGATGCTGAAAACAAGAGGCTCTGGCGGCTATTCGGCACCCAGGGCCCGAGAAAGCTGTGTTTGGTCTTCCCAGGGGTGCCTGGGTCCTCTCCCCGAGGGGGAGGCAAAAGGCTCCCACAGGCATCCCACCTGGGGGACCACAGCATGATGCTGCCCTTGGGTCAACTGGTCTCCTTACTCAATAGAAGTCCCAGCAGTGAGACTAGCATCTCACACAAGGCATCAGTGGGAACCTGTGGGAATAACAAGTAGCTTGTTCATGGCTGAGGTGAGCGGGTTGCTTCCTTAAAGGGGGTGAGGGTGGGGTCTGATGGGTGCCTTGGGCAAGGGGCACGCCTAGGACCTCCTTTTGCTCCCAGCATCTAAGAAGGAGCAGCTGGTTTGTAGCCCGTTTGTATCTTAATGTTCTAAATGTGCCCCACCTGTGCAAGCAGGCAGTTAACGTCAGCCCCTTTTAGTCTCTGTATCTGTTGCCTCAGGAAATGTTTGTCCAGGCATGAGCCAGCACTATAGCAAAGGGTCTGAGGTCTCAACCTGTCTCCCGGATGCTCACTGCCCCGCATTTAATCCTGAGAAGCAGTCATCAGAGAGAGGAATTCTCCTTGCCCGCTCTCTACCCCAGAAATAAAAGCTCTGGAAACTCAGCTTCAAGGATTAATAGACTCCTACCTAAAAAGCTTAACACAGTGAGCTCCTTGCTAATTCCAGCTTCATGTAATTACACATTTGTGTAATGAGGACCAAAAAAAAAAAAAAAAAAAGGAGAGAGAGGAGAGAGAGATTTTCGAACTGCTCTGCTTTCATATTCAGAATTCGGAATCACTGGCATTTTGCCATCCATAATAAACATACTGCGTGCAGTCAGTACTTTAGAATAACAGAAGCTTTCCTAAACTTAATGTTCAGTTGACATAGCATATAGGGATTATGAAGCAACAAACTTACAAATTAAAGGCTACGTCTCCTTACCTGTGGGTTTTTTTTTTATTTCAAAATATGTAACGTGTAAGGTCTGAACTTTAGTAAAAACAGCTGTAATGATCGCTATCTCCTTCTTTGTTTGTTTTTGTCTTTTACTTTTGCAGAGTTACTTTCTGTGTATTTTTATTACTGTTTAAGGCAACTCTTCCCACTCCGGTACTCTTGCCTGGAGAATCCCATGGACAGAGGAGCCTGGTGGGATGCAGTCCACGGGATCGCTGAGTCGGACACGACTAAGCAACTTCACTTTCACTTTTCACTTTCATGCATTGGAGAAGGAAATGGCAACCCACTCCAGTGTTCTTGCCTGGAGAATCCCAGGGACGGGGGAGCCTGGTGGGCTGCCGTCTATGGGGTCACACAGAGTCAGACACGACTGAAGAGACTTAGCAAGGCAACTCTAATTGAGAGCAACAGGGAACCATATATGATGTCATGGGTATTTGTCCACACAACTAAGGGCTTCACATTGCTTTTAAATTGTTCTTGGTATTGTTGAATCGCTAAGTCGTGTCCCACTGTTTGGCGACCCTGTGGACTGTAGCCCACCAGGTTCCTCTTCCATGGGATTTCCTGGGCAAGAATATTACCGGAGCAGGTTGCCATTTGCTTCTCCAGGGGGCTGTCTTCTGAATTAAAGTGTGTTGTTTTGCGGCAGGCATGCGAGATGCTTCGAAAACATCCAAATAAAAGAAATGAAGGTGAAGGATCCAAGAGATCAGGAAAGAGTCTGTATCGCTCTTCTCCTTTGATTGACGTTAGGAATTGGTGGGTGACGCTGGATGGTGTGTTTCACAGATACCTGAAGGATCATCCACGTCCCGAAGTGCATGAAGGGTATGCTGTGGAACACACTTCACTGACATGATTGCAAAAGTCCATGGGGATCTAGGTAGGAAGAAGCATACCACAGTGGAGCCAGAGGATCCAGCCAGACCCTCAAAGTCTTGCAATCCCCTCTTCAGTGCAAGAAGTTGCTGATGGTACCTTTCAGGTGTTGCTGCTGGTAAAGAATTCTCCTGCCAGTGCAGGAGACACAAGAGACTGGGCTTCAAGCCCTAGGTCAAGAACATCCCTTGGAGGAAGGCATGGTGACCCACTCTAGTACTCTTGCCTGGAGAATCCCATGGACAGCAGAGCCTGGTGGGCTACAGTCCATGGGGTCCCAAAGAGTCAGACACGACTGAAGTGACTTAGCTTGCACACAGTTCAGTTCAGTCTCTGTCGAGTCTGACTCTTTGTGATCCCATGGACTGTAGCCCACCAGGCTTTCCTGTTCATCACCAACTCCTGGAGTTTACTCAAACTCATGTCCATGGAGCTGGTGATGCCATCCAACCATCTCATCCTCTGTTGTCCCCTTCTTCTCCTGCCCTCAATCTTTCCCAGCATCAGGGTCTTTTCCAGTGAGACAGCTCTTCGCATCACATGGCCAAAGGATTGGAGCTTCAGCTTCAGCATCAGTCCTCCCAGTGAACATTCAGGACTGATTTCCTTTAGTTTGGACTGGTTTGATCTCCTTGCAGTCCAAGGGACTCTCAAGAGTCTTCTCCAACATCACTGTTTGAAAGCATCAATTCTTTGGCACTCAGCTTTCCTTATAGGCCAACTCTCACATCCATACATGACCACTGGATAAACCATAGCTTTGACTAGATGGACCTTTGTTGGCAAAGTAATGTCTCTGCTTTTCAATATGCTCTCTAGGTTGGTCATAGCTTTTCTTCCAAGGAGCAAGCGTCTTTTAATTTCATGGCTAAGTACAGGACTCTACTAAAGGAAATGGTAATAATCACATTGATTTCCTGGGTAAATACGGTAGAAATAAGAGGGGAGAGGGACTTCCCTGGTGGTGTGGGAATGAAGAAACTGCCTTCCAGTGCAGGGGACGTGGGTTCCATCCTGGGTCCAGGAAGATCCCACATTCCGCAGAGCAGCTGGGCGCCTGCAACCACAGTTAGTGAGCCTACCCACTGCAACTGCTGTAGCCCATGTGCCTGGAGCCAGTGCTCCACTGAGACAAAGGGAGCCCCCGCTCTGCAACCAGAGGACATCCACACAGCAGTGAAGACCCATTGCAGCCAAGGGTAAGTCAAACAAATGAAAAAGAGGAGAGAGAGTGGACACATTACCGTCACGATGTCACGAGCCACAGATCAACACTTGCGTTGCGTGGCCCACACAAGAAGCTACCCATTCTCAAAGCACGACCGACATCACTTACCAGGAAAACCTGGGTTTCCCGGCAAGAAGCCGTGTCCTATTTTGTGACAGCCAGCTACAAAGAAATAGGTGCAGACTCTCGGTTATTCCTAAGTGGCCCACCTCTCAGCCACCCCCCTGCTCCACGTGTATGCAACACACCGCTCTGGACATGCACTCTAGAAAATTCTGCTGTGGTTTGTGAGCTGAAGCTGTGTGGCTGGGTACACATACTGAAACTCAGATGTCTCAACTGTTCCATCAGGAGCCCAGTGGGCTGCAGTCCATGGAGTTGCAAGGAGTCTGACACGGCTGAGTGACAGACAAGACTGAATAACACTTTCCCTTGCATTAGGAGGAACTGGTTTTGATTTCTACACTACGATATGTCTCACGTATGCAACTTGCAATGTTTCTGCTACTTCCTGTTCAGAAATGACCTAAACCCCAGAGGTCATTTCCTAGTATTTAGAGTCACTGCTTTGCTTGGGTCAAAAGAGCGATTCTGTCCTCTATAAATAGAGTAGAGTCTCATAGTTAAAATATTCATGAGTATATTTTCTTCCTGTTGTTGCAAAGAATATATACACCTAGAACATGTCATGTTTGCACGTGAGAGCTGGACTATAAAGAAAGCTGATCACCGAAGAATTGATGCTTTTGAACTGTGGTACTGGAGAAGATGCTTGAGCATCCTTTGGACTGCAAGGAGATCCAACCAGTCCACCCTAAAGGAAATCAGTCCTGAATATCCACTGGAAGGACTGAAGCTGAAGCTCTAATACTTTGGCCACCTGATGTGAAGAAATGACTCACTGGAAAAGACTCTGATGCTGGGAGGGATTGGTGGCAGGAGGAGAAGGGGACGACAGAGGATGAGATGGCTGGATTGCATCACGGACTCGATGGACATGGGTTTGCATAAGCCCATGAGTTGGTGATGGACAGGGAGGCCTGGCGTGCTGCAGTCCATGGTGTCACAAAGAATTGGACACGACTGAGCGATGGAACTGAACTGAATGACTGAAACATCTCATTTTAATCAGTGCAAGATTTTCACGATCATATTCATAACAGGTACTAAGTGGGTATCAAACATTCAGACATAACAGGTACTAATGTGGGTATCAAACATTCAAACATAACTGAAAGATATTCTGAGCACGGGAAGGTAGATTTTCGCTAATATTTTTAAGATCATTTTTTTTAATGCAAAGGATTTAAAAACATCTAGTTCTCACCATGCTTCTATGTTCAGTGCACTAAAAAGCGCATGGTGGCCTTCAAAGAAGCTATCTGTGGTCATACCCAAAGCATGGCAGAGAATACAAAATTTAAACGGGAGCAATTTGTCTCCCAAGGTCCCTCACCCTGAGGCATCAGGGTTCCTCATCCCAGTTCTATCTTAGTGTCTTTATGTAAGCAAGTCTTCCCAGGAGGAAGGGGTGAATTACTAACATATAAAAAATTCATTCCTTCTCTCAGTTCACATCCGATGATTAATTATATCTCCTTCAGAGCACACATTAGTTTCAGTTCAGTTCAGTTCAGTTTGGTTGCTCCGTCCTGTCCAACTTTTTGCCAACCCATAGACTGCAGCATGCCAGGCCTCCCTGTCCATCATCAACTCCCGGAGTTCACTCAAACCCATGTCCATTGAGTCGCTGAGGCCATCTAACCATCTCATCCTCTGTCGTCCCCTTCTCCTCCTGCCTTCAGTCTTTCCCAGCATCAGAGTGTTTGCCAATAAGTCAGCTCTTTGCATGAGGTGGCCAAAGTATCAGAGTTTCAGCTTCAGCATCAGTCTTTCCAGTGAACACTCAGGATTGATCTCCTTTAGGATGGACTGGTTGGATCTCCTTGCAGTCCAAGGGACTCTCAAGAGTCTACTCCAGCACCACAGTTCGAAAGTTTCAGAGGAGTGAGGAAAAGGTAATGCAAAGGAAAAGAGAGAAAAATCTCTCCCTACTGGCCCCCAAATTGAGGTATTTACCCAGGAAGTTCAGATACAGGCTTTTTGACAAAGCAGAGGGAAACAATAAACCTTGGGTCTAAGTGCTTCAAGCTCGTAAGCTACCTCCTTCCAGGATTTCCCTAGTGATCCAGTGGTTAAGTATTCCCCTGCCAATGCAGGGGACACAGGTTTGATCCCTGGTCCCAGAAGATCCCACAAGCCTTGGGGCAAGTTAGCCTCTGCACAACAACTCTTGAGCCCCTGAGCCACAATTGCTGAAGCCCGTGTGCCTGGAGCCCGAACCCCCCCCTACACAGAAGCCACCGCAATGAGAAGCCCGCACACCCCAGCCAGAGAAAGCCCGTGCATAGCGATGAAGACGCAGAGCAGCCAAGAACGCATGAATAAATAAAGCTCACAGTTTAAAAAAACTATGAAAGAGTAAGTCAGTTCTCTGGGTCTCTTCCATGGATACGTGTTATTAAACTTGGATTTTTCTCCTGTTCAAAAAAGAGCATTAACGATAAAGATGGTATTAACTGTTTGCAGGACTAGCACGTGAAGATAAAACAAGATAAGTGCCATTTTTTGCTTTTATGCCTACGTGACAATATATACCATTACACACACACACACACTCACACACACAGGCTAGTGTCTAAGGGGGATGGTATAGTGAGAAGAGACTTCTTAAAAAGCATGGTATGTCCTTTGGGGACGATGAAAAGGCTTCGAAAGTAGTTAGTAGTAATAGTTGTAACTCTTAACCAAAGGCCACTGAATTGTATACTCAAACATGGTCCACTTTTATCTGAATTTTACCATGCTAAAAAAAAAAAACCCTCTATTTTAGCAGTTAAAACAGTAGTCTCTATCATTCTTCCTACCAGCACACCCTTAACCTGTCTGCATTTATTCCTTTGTTCTTGTTTTGTGGGGTAGAACACAAGAGCTTGTTAAAATTTTCAGACTTACACACACAAACTCAACGCACTGCATTAAAAGAAGAGTGTGATCAATATTTCATTTAAATCACAACCAATGCACTTCTCTCTCATCTCCCCTTAGTGACCCGCTGTTGACATTGCCAAGCTCTGAGCACACCTGCCGATTTTTTTTTATGAGGCAAACGACACATTGGAAGTGATGGGAGAAAAACAAACTTAAAAATCAGGTTGTTCTCTCTGCTTCAGGGTGTAAGGATTTCATAACAATAAACACATTCCTTTCTATCTCAGTGACTGGCGGGTACAAATGGAAGCTTAAAAAATAATAATACACTCAGTCCTGTTTGGTTTTGCCCCCCAACCAAAGTTGGGCTCTTGGAAGATGCAGGGAAAAATGGACAACGCTGATGAAGACCTGATATCATCACCAATCAAGTCTTCTTCTGATGAACAGAGAAGCTGACTGCAGCCTATAGGACACTTGCTTCTCTCTTTGAATTTCCATTTTTTTCCCAAAAAAGCAATTTTTAAAAATTGAAGGGTAGTTGATTTTTTTGGCCTTCCATGAGGGTTCAGTGGGTAAAGAATCCGCCTGCAATGCAGGAGACTTTAGAGTGGCGGGTTCGATCCCTGAGTCATGAAGATCTCCAGGAGAAGGAAATGGCAACCTACCCCAGTATTCTTGCCTGGGAAATCCCATGGACAGAGGAGCCTGGTGGGCTACGGTCCATGGAGTTGCAAAGAGTTGGACACGACTGAAAGCCTAAGCTCAACTAAGCTAACAGCTGATTTAGTTGTCTTACTTTCAGGTGAACACCAAAGTTCTTTAGCTATACGGATATTTGCAACGTGGAGGGACCTGGTTGATTATCAAACTAAGGGAGGTGAGACGGAGACACAGATGCATTTATTCCTTTGTTCTTGTTTTGTGGGGTAGAACACAAGAGCTTGTTAAAATTTTCAGACTTACACACACAAACTCAACGCACTGCATTAAAAGAAGAGTGTGATCAATATTTCATTTAAATCACAACCAATGCACTTCTCTCTCATCTCCCCTTAGTGACCCGCTGTTGACATTGCCAAGCTCTGAGCACACCTGCCGATTTTTTTTTATGAGGCAAACGACACATTGGAAGTGATGGGAGAAAAACAAACTTAAAAATCAGGTTGTTCTCTCTGCTTCAGGGTGTAAGGATTTCATAACAATAAACACATTCCTTTCTATCTCAGTGACTGGCGGGTACAAATGGAAGCTTAAAAAATAATAATACACTCAGTCCTGTTTGGTTTTGCCCCCCAACCAAAGTTGGGCTCTTGGAAGATGCAGGGAAAAATGGACAACGCTGATGAAGACCTGATATCATCACCAATCAAGTCTTCTTCTGATGAACAGAGAAGCTGACTGCAGCCTATAGGACACTTGCTTCTCTCTTTGAATTTCCATTTTTTTCCCAAAAAAGCAATTTTTAAAAATTGAAGGGTAGTTGATTTTTTTGGCCTTCCATGAGGGTTCAGTGGGTAAAGAATCCGCCTGCAATGCAGGAGACTTTAGAGTGGCGGGTTCGATCCCTGAGTCATGAAGATCTCCAGGAGAAGGAAATGGCAACCTACCCCAGTATTCTTGCCTGGGAAATCCCATGGACAGAGGAGCCTGGTGGGCTACGGTCCATGGAGTTGCAAAGAGTTGGACACGACTGAAAGCCTAAGCTCAACTAAGCTAACAGCTGATTTAGTTGTCTTACTTTCAGGTGAACACCAAAGTTCTTTAGCTATACGGATATTTGCAACGTGGAGGGACCTGGTTGATTATCAAACTAAGGGAGGTGAGACGGAGACACAGAACTGTCATATGACATCACTTACAACTGGAATTTAAAACACAGATGCAAAGGAACTTATTCTCTGGTTTTTCTTTTAGGTCAAGGACAGGGAGGTGGCTGACATTCAAGGTCATGGGTAGTACACTATGAACAGATATGGGTATCCATTCCCAATGATACGAAGGTTGATGGAATATTAAGGTCAGAATCTTGTCCCAAATGAAGGAAGATGCGTCTTGAGGGGCATTGATGGTTCATGATGCTCAGAAAGTCATCTCCTTTTTTTCCTTTTTTTGGCTCCACTGGGCCTTCAGTGGCCTTTCCCTGGTGGCTGAGATGGTAAAGAAGCTGTCTGCTGTGCAGGAGACCTGGGTTTGATCCCTGGGTTGGGCAGATCCCCTGGAACAAGGTATGATGACCCATTCCAGTATTCTTGCCTGGAGACTCCTGTGGATGGAGGAGGCTGGTGGGCTACAGTCCACGGGGTCACAAAGAACCAGACCTGACTGAGTGACTAAGCACAGGGGCTTCCTAACTGTGCACAGGACTGCTTGCTAGCTGCGGTGTGTAGGATTCTCACTGCTGTGTCCTCTCTTATTGTAGACTCAGTAGGACTCACCTACAGACTCAGGAGGTGCAGCTCATGGGCTGAGTTACTCCGTGGCATATGCGCTTGTCCTGGAACCCATGTCCTTTGCACTGGTAGGCAGAGTCTTAGCCACCAGACCACTGAGAAATCGTCTAGTCACACTTGTAGATATGCTTGACATGGTCACCCGTCTGCCTGTCCCGAAAGACAAAGCTGGATGGATTCCATCAGTAGGGTTTCTGACTCTAGGGTCCTGCTCAGATTTGGCCAGTGGGGTGCCCCGCCAGGAGATCAGTGGGTGGGGTGAAGGGCACAGGGTTTGAATGTATGTATATATTTTCTTGGCTTCCTCCCTATCACAGGGAGGTGGGGGTCTCTCAAACTAACGTAAATCTTATCACGATGCTCCTTCTGCATAGGACCATCTCCTTTAGGTTTTGGTAACTTCTGCCTTCTTCTCTTGATGGGCTCCTGAGCAGTAAGGTTTCCACTGCTGTGATTACTTGCACCTTCTTTGTGGCTCCCCTTTAATCCAGCTACCCTCTTGTACGCAGTCCCTGTGCATTTTTAACTGGCAACATGGACACCCCAAAACGAACCTTTCTAATCCAAGAAGCTGGGAAGATGTTGGGCTACCCTGAGAGCTCGGTTGGGAAAGAATCCACCTGCAAGGCAGGGAACCCTGGTTCGATTCCTGGGTCAGGAAGATCTGCCAGTGAATACGTTGTGTTCCACTGCAAAAATAAACTTTGGGATGCCCTTGGTGATCCACTGGTTTGGAATGCAGGGGACATGGGTTCGATCCCTGGTCTGGGAAGGTCCCACGTACCAGCGGGCAACTAAGCCCACACACCACAACTACTAAAGGTTACGTGGCCTAGAGTCTGTGCGTGAGAATAAGAGAAGTTACTGCAATGAGAAGACCTCACACCAGAACTAGAGAGGAGTCTCCACCCCTTACCACAACTAGAGAAAGCCCACGCACTGTCGTGAAGACACAGCATGGCCAAAAAGAAATAAATGAAAAAGTTTTTAACAACATTGATGATGCAACTAAATTACTTGATCTTAAAAGCCGGAGGATTTTGCCAAGTCATGTCTGACTCTCTGCGACCCCATGCATTGTAACCCGTCAGGCTCCTTGGTCCATGGGATTCTCCAGGCAAGAATAATGGAGTGGGTTGCCATTTCCTTCTCTGGGGATCTCCGCAACCCATGGATTGAAACAAAATCTCCCGCATTGCAGGCAGACTCTTCACCAACTGAGCCACCAGGGAAGACCTTGGCTCAGCATTATTCCACTATATATGTATATATACAACAAGTTCTTTATCTATTCCTCTGCTGATGGACATTTATTTTGCTTCTATGTTTTGATTATTCTGAACAGTGCTGCAATGAATATTAGGGTGCATGTATTGTTTGGAACTGTGGTTTTCTTTGGAAGGAAATCCAAAAAAGAGAGCATATATGTATATTTATGGCTGATTCACTTACAGCAGAAACTAACGCCACCTAAGGCAACTATGTTCTTGCCTGGAGAATCCCAGGGACGGGGGAGCCTGGTGGGCTACCGTCTATGGGGTCACACAGAGTCGGACAAGACTGAAGTGACTTAGCAAGGCAACTACAAAGGGAAGACTTAATTGCTCAGACCTGTCTGACTCTTTGCAACACTATGGACTGTAGCCCACCAGGGTCCTCTGTCCATGGAATACTCCAGGCAAGAATAATAGAATGGGTTGCCATTTCTTTCTCCAGGGGATCATCATGACCGAGCCATTGAACCTGGGCCTCCTGCATTGTGAGATGATTCTTTACTGTCTGCAATACCAGGGGAGTAAAAATACTCCACAAAAATAAACCAAAAGAATACTCCAGTAAATACTCCAATAAAAAGCAACTGTACTCCAATAAAAACAGCAGAGGCTAACACAACAGAAAGCAACTAGACTTCAGTGAAAATTAAGGGAAAAAAAGTTGAACATATATAGAAACTATCTATACAAACATATATAAACTCCAAAAAATTAAGAAAAATCTAATTCAAACGTACATACAAAGTAACACTGAAAAAAAAAATTTAATGTACAGATAGGTATTACTTTTCTCAAATACTAGCATGCTACCATCTGCAGAGTCCATAAATGATAAGAACCAGCTCCCTGAATGTTCGCCCCCTGTCCCCACATTCAGGATCCTCTGAGAAGATGACTGCCTTTGTGACAGCCTCATGACATCACCACTGTGGCATCCCGAGCTGTTACCATGGAGATGTGGGATGCAGGCTGAGGAAGGCATTTGGGGGTTAAGGCCGAGGAAGGAAGACTTGGAAGGAGGAAAAGGGAACTGGAAGATGGTGTAACAACGTGTCAGCCAATCCACGTGAGCTGTGGGGTACCCCGAGACCCTGTGGAGAGGACTTGGGGAGGCAGGGCTGGGTGGTCAGACTCTCAGGCCCCCGCCAGGAGCACACCTTGCTAGGTGACTCTCGACAGTGGGGTCGACCATGAAGTTGCTGGTGCTGCAGAGTGTTGACAACTCAGAAACAATGGTACTTTCCTAAAGTGATAGTCACCCAGTGAAGTCCCACTCTTTGTGACCCCATGTACTGTAGTCCACGAGGCTCCTCCTCTGCCCATGGGGTTCTCCAGGCAGGAATACTGGACGGGTAGACATTTCCTTCTCCAAGGGATCTGCCCGACCCAGAGATTCATCCTGTGCTCCTGACTTGGCATGTGGATTCTTTACACTGCCACCTGGGATGCCCGAAACAACTATACGTCAGTGAATACTTTACTGTCTGAGCCTCCAGGGCATCTAAATGCTATCCATTCTCTTGAAAAATAAAGGACTGTGAAGACCTAATCAGATATTTCTCCAAATACATACAGATGGCCAACACACATGAAAAGATGCTCCACAATGTTAATTATTCAGTTCAGTTCAGTCGCTCAGTCGTGTCCAACTCTGCATCCCCATGAATCGCAGCACGCCAGGCCTCCCTGTCCATCACCAACTCCCGGAGTTCACTCAGACTCCCGTCCACTGAGTCAGTGATGCCATCCAGCCATCTCATCCTCTATCGTCCCCTTCTCCTCCTGCCCCCAATCCCTCCCAGCATCAGAGTCTTTTCCAATGAGTCAACTCTTCCCATCAGGTGGCCAAAGTACTGGAGTTTCAGCTTCAGCATCATTCTTTCCAAAGAAATCCCAGGGCTGATTTCCTTCAGAATGGACTGGTTGGATCTCCTTGCAGTTCAAGGGACTCTCTCTCAAGAGTCTTCTCCAACACCACAGTTCAAAAGCATCAGTTCTTCAGCACTCAGCCTTCTTCACAGTCCAACTCTCAAATCCATACATGACCAGTGGAAAAACCATAGCCTTGACTACAGGGACCTTTGTTGGCAAAGTAATGTCTCTGCTTTTCAATATGCTATCTAGGTTGGTCATAACTTTTCTTCCAAGGAGTAAGCGTCTTTTAATTATTAGTAATTATAATTATTAATAATGCTAATTATTAGAGAAATACAAATCAAAACTACAATGACATACCAACTCACATCTGTCAGAAAGCCTATCATCAAAATGTCTACAAATAACAAATGCTGTACAGGATGTTGAGAAAAGGGAGCCTTCTTGCACTGTTGGTGGGAATGTAAATTGATGCAGCCACTATGGAGAGCAGTGTGGAGATTCCTTGAAAAACTAGGAAGAAAGCTACTAAATGAGCCATCAGTCCCCCTACTGAACATATATCCTGAGAAAAGTGAAGTGAAGTCGCTCAGTCTTGGCGACCCCATGGACTGTAGCCTACCAGGCTTCTCTGTCCATGGGATTCTCCAGGCAAGAGTACTGGAGTGGGTGGCCATTTCCTTCTCCAGGGGATCTTCCCAACTCAGGGATCGAACCCAGGTCTCTTGTACTGCAGGCAGACGATTTACCCTCTGAGCCACCGGGGAAGCTCCAAGAAAACCATGATTCAAAAAGACACATGTATCCCAGTGTTCCCTGCAGCTCTGTTCACAATAGCCAGGACATGAAGTTAACCTAGATGTCTGTCAACACATGGATGGATAAAGAGGACTGTGGTATATATACAGAGGGATACTGCTCAGCCATAAGCAGGAGGCAGCTGAACTGAGGGTGGATGAACTTTGAGCCTCTTATACAGAGTGGAGTAAGTCAGAAAGAGAAAATCAAATATTGCACGTTAGTGCATATATATGCAATCCAGAAAAATGGTACAGATGAATCTACTTGTAGGATAGAACATATGAACAGACATAGAAAATGGACTCATGGACATGGAAGAGGGTGGGGAGGGGAGGGTGAGACGATTGAGATAGTAGTCCTGATATTTAGACACTCATGCAGAGAGTTGACTCATTGGAATAGACCCTGATGCTGGGAGGGATTGGGGGCAAGAGAAGAAGGGGACGACAGAGGATGAGATGGCTGGATAGCATCACTGACGAGACGGATGTGAGTCTGAGTGAACTCCGGGAGTTGGTGATGGACAGGGAGGCCTGGCGTGCTGCGATTCTTGGGGTTGCAAAGAGTTGGACACGACTGAGCAACTGAACTGAACTGAAATGATGTGTAAAGATTGTGGGAAGTTGCTATATAGCACTGGGAGGTCAGCCTGTGATGACCTAGAGGGCTGGGACGGAGGTGGGCTGTGACCGAGACTCAAGCAGAAGGGATATGTGTATACTTATAGACGATTCACCTTTTTGTACAGCAGAAACCAACACAGCATTGTAAAGTGAATATACTTCAAATTTTTTTTTAAAAAAAGGACTTGGCTCCTACTGAAACTGCAGTCCTAACATAATAACATTGATAATCAACAAGGCAACTGTCAATAAATGTCTTACTAAGTTTCAGTCATTGTATGACTAATCAGTTCAGCTCAGCTCAGTCACTCAGTCGTGTCCGACTCTTTGCGACCCCATGAATCACAGCACACCAGGCCTCCCTGTCCATCACCAACTCCCAGAGTTCACTCAGACTCACGTCCATCGAGTCAGTGATGCCATCCAGCCATCTCATCCTGTCATCCCCTTCTCCTCCTGCCCCCAATCCCTCCCAGCATCAGAGTCTTTTCCAATGAGTCAACTCTTCCCATCAGGTGTCCAAAGTACTGGAGTTTCAGCTTTAGCATCATTCCTTCCAAAGAAATCCCGGGGTTGATCTCCTTCAGCATGGACTGGGTGGATCTCCTTGCAGTCCAAGGGACTCTCAAGAGTCTTCTCCAACACCACAGTTCAAAAGCATCAATTCTTCAGTGCTCAGCCTTCTTCACAGTCCAACTCTCACATCCATACATGACCACAGGAAAAACCACAGCCTTGACTAGATGGACCTTTGTTGGCAAAGTAATGTCTCTGCTTTTGAATATACTATTTAGGTTGATCATAACTTTTCTTCCAAGGACTAAGCGTCTTTTAATTTCATGGCTACAGTCACCATCTGCAGTGATTTTGGAGCCCAAAAATATAAAGTCTGACACTGTTTCCACTGTTTCCCCATCTATTTCCCATGAAGTGATGGGACCAGATGCCAT
>SJYG01000714.1:889113-903542 GCA_006410535.1 Litocranius walleri
CCATTCAACTTCAGCTTCTTCAGCATTACTGGTTGGGGCATAGACTTGGATAACTATGATATTGAATGATTTGCCTTGGAGACGAACAGAGATCATTCTGTCATTTTTGAGGTTGCATCCAAGTACTGCATTTCAGACTCTTCTGTTGACCATGATGGCTATTCAATTTCTTCTGAGGGATTCCTGGCTGCAGTAGTAGATATAATGGTTATCTGAGTTAAATTCACCCATTCTAGTCCATTTTAGTTCGCTGATTCCTAGAATGTTGACGTTCACCCTTGCCATCTCTTGTTTGACCACTTCCAATTTGCCTTGATTCATGGACCTGACATTCCAGGTTCCTATGCAATATTGCTCTTTACAGCATCTGATCTTGCTTCTATCACCAGTCACAGCCACAGCTGGGTATTGTTTTTGCTTTGGCTCCATCCCTTCATTCTTTCTGGAGTTATTTCTCCACTGATCTCCAGTAGCATATTGGGCACCTAATATCCTGGGGAGTTCCTCTTTTGGTATCCTATCATTTTGCCTTCTTATACTGTTCATGGGGTTCTCAAGGCAAGAATACTCAAGTGGCTTGCCATTCCCTTCTCCAGTGGACCACATTCTGTCAGCCCTCTCCACCATGACCTGCCCATCTTGGGTTGCCCCGCAGGCATGGCTTGGTTTCATTGAGTTAGACAAGGCTGTGGTCCTAGTGTGATTAGATAGACTAGTTTTCTGTGAGTATGGTTTCAGTGTGTCTGCCCTCTGATGCCCTCTTGCAACACCTACCATCCTACTTGGGCTTCTCTTACCTTGGGCGTGGGGTATCTCTTCACGGCTGCTCCAGCAAAGCACAGCCGTTGCTCCTTACCTTGGACAAGGGCTATCTCCTTACTGTCACCGTTCCTGACCTTCCAGCACACTGAGCACAGGTGGCGGTGGCAAGCTGGCGCACTGAGCACGGCTGAGAGGAACTACCCCATGTCCGAGGTCAGGGGCAGAGGCCAAGAGTGCCAGGCTGTGATAGTGCAGGAATGGCCGATAGGTGGGTAGAAACATAATTTTTACATATGAGGAAACTGAGAACCTTAGACATTGAATAATGTGTTTCAGGTCACAGAGTGAGTGAAAAACTCTGGAAAGCTGAGTCTAGAGTCAATGAGTTTGACCACTATACTATCCTGTTTTGAAGATGGAGCTCCCCTTGTGCCAGTTGATAAAACCTATGGGGAGATGTTTGCTGCTACTACTGCTACTGTTGCTAAGTCGCTTCAGTCGTGTCTGACTCTGTGCGACCCCATAGACGGCAGCCCACTAGGCTCCTCTGTCCCTGGGATACTCCAGGCAAGAATACTGGAGTGGGTTGCCATTTCCTTCTCCAAACTGGCCTTATCTCTTCCAAATATGGTTCCGAACGAGACCCATCAAGATGATTATCTCTGGTGTCTGTCTTTGGCCCTCCTTTCTCTTTCCTTCCCTCTGAATTCTCCCCTGGGATAACCACACTCATTCTTATGACTCCAAAAGGACTAATATCTGATGATGCTCCCAACGTAGGTGTCTAAGAAGATGCGCTCTCCAAGGTACCAACACACACAGCTGGTGCGCTCTCCAAGGTACCAATACACACAGCTGTTGTTTCTTTAGGCTCTCCAGACCCCTAGACCTGTCGTGGTCTGAAAATGAAATTCCCACTAGCTCTTCAAAGTTGGTGCTCTTGAATCGCCTTATCCCTGGTTAACAGCCTCGCTGCCCTCAAAGCTGCCTAGTGCCACTACGAGTTACCCATCCACTTTCTCTTCTCCATCCTCCAACATTCCGACAGCCATCGTGTCTGTTCAAGTCAACTTTCTATTTCGAATCTCTTGGCTCACCTCCACCGCTGCTGCTTTGATGCAAGTCCTCATTGCTGCATCTTCCATCTCTGGATGTTGCTAAGTGTTCAGTCATTCAGTCGTGTCTGACCCTTTGTGACGCAATGCACTGCAGCACGCCAGGCTTCCCTGTCCATCACCAACTCCCAGAGCTTGCTCAAACTCATGTCCATCTCAACCATCCTCACATCCTTGGTTGAGTGTTCCTGAATGCATCCTTTGGTCCTGTTTTTATGTGGAGAAAAGGGAACCCTCTTACACTGTTGGTGGGAATGCAAACTAGTACAGCCACTATGGAGAACAGTGTGGAGATTCCTTTAAAAATTGCAAATAGAACTGCTTTATGACCCAGCAATCCCACTGCTGGGCATACACACCAAGGAAACCAGAGTTGAAAGAGACACGTGTACCCCAATGTTCACTGCAGCACTGTTTATAAAAGCCAGGACATGGAAGCAACCTAGATGTCCATCAGCAGATGAATGGATAAGAAAGCTGTGGTAAATATTAATGGAGTATTATTCAGCCATTAAAAAGAATACATTTGAATCAGTTCTAAAGAGGCGGATGAAACTGTAGCCTAAGTAAGTGAAGTAAGTCAGAAAGAAAAACACCAATATAGTATACTAACGCATATATATGGAATTTAGAAAGATGGCAATGATAACTTTGTATGCAAGACAGCAAAAGAGACACAGATGTATAGAACAGACTTTTAGACTCTGTGGGAGAGGCAGAGGGTGGGGCGATTTGGGAGAATGGCATTGAAACATGTATACTATTATGTAAGAAATGAATCGCCAGTATAGGTTCGATACAGGATACAGGATGCTTGGGGCTGGTGCACAGGGATGATCCAGAGAGATGATATGGGGTGGGAGGGGGGTTCCGGGTTGGGAACTCATGTATACCCATGGGTGATTCATGTCAATGTATGGCAAAACCAATACAGTATTGTAAAGCAAAATAAAGTAAAAATTAAAAAAGAGAATATATAATCCCATCAATTCTTCTGCAGGGCAGCCACACAAATTCTAAAGGCAACTCTGATCAAGGTACTCACTGGATGGTAAGTATCTCAGAGGGTGCCCTCACTCCCTAAGAAAATCTTTATCAAGCAGCTCTTTCAAGATTTACCCCTTCCTGGGACTTCCCTGGTGGTTTACTGGCTAAGACTCTCTTCCAATGCAGGGGCCCAGGTTCAATTCCCCTTCAAGGAACTAGATCCCATCTGCTACACCTAATATTAGCTCACATGCCACAGCCAGAGATCCTACGTGCAACTAACATTCGGCACAGCCAAATAAATAAGTGATTTTTTTTTTAAATAAAATGTGTCCCTTCCCTTCCTCTTAATTTTCCTCCTTTGGCATTTCTGCCAAGTATCTGTCATACCACCTCACAGACTGCAATCATACTAAATTCTCTGCACATCTCAGAACAGGACTCGTTAAACTTTGCCACTGTTGAGCCAGCCACGTGGGATTAAACCCATACTCCCTGCATTGGAAAGAGACATCTCTAGACCACCACCAGGGAAGACCTTCTCCAAGCATTTCTGAATAAATCGATGTGTCTAGAAGCTCGATAAGGGACTGGGTCCATTTCTACCACTAAGGAACAGTATAACTATTTTCTCTTTATTTGCACAGAAATGGTTAAAGAATCGGGGTGGGGGGAATGTGCTAATAAGCTTAGGAAACCATTCGGGGGCATAATATTTTGAATAACCCTCCGATTATAGCATTTTAAATCTCACTCAAATCCTCTCCTTCCTGCTATAGTCTTAAAACCACCCTTCAAAATTGATCGATGTGGCTTTCTTATTTCTAAAATTCATCAAGCAGTTAGGAACGCTATTTATAAATAGGTTCCATCGCAGGACCTTTACTGCACACAATAAGTGAGATATCATCCATTTTCCACACCCAGAGAGCTGAATGATCATTTGTGAAAGCAATCGCCCCATGAATATTGCTTCTAATACTCCCGTCCATCAGTCATGTATTTTTTTTCCTTAATTCATCCACACACCATTTTAAATGCAAACACAGTTCACCTTCTCAATATCTATGAAAATGAAATCCCATCACAGTTGAAAATTTATAGCCCTGGCTCATATGAGTTCATAGAGCAATATTCCCAATAGTTAAATCTCTCCAACACACTTAAATAAAGTGAAGTGAGAAGTCTAATTGGCTGTTTCCACTCAGCCACACAGTCTTCACGGCTGTTATTCACTCTGTCAATTGGGAACCACCTGGTGCCCGCCTTGGCAGCTTAACGGATATTGAGCTAAGAACTGGGAATGACACAGAAAAGACTAATTCAAAAAGACACGTGCCCCAGCATTCACTGCAGCACTATTTACAATAGCTGAGAGATGGGAGCAACCTAAATGTCCATCAACAGGGGAATGGATAAAGATATGGTGTGTGAGTGTGTGTGTGTGTGTGTGTGTGTGTGTGTATACAGCTTCCGCAGTGGCTCAGACGGTAAAGAATCTCTTTGCCATGCAGGAGACCTCGGTTCAATTCCAGGGTTGGGAAGATCTCTTGGATTTCTTCGAATGGCAACCTACCCCAGTATTCTTGGCTGGAGAATCTCGTGGACAGAGGAGCCTGGTGGGCTACAGTCCATGGGGTTGCAGAGTCGCACACGACTGAGCAAATATATATTCGGCTGAAGGATTTCCAAGTGGAGCTAGTGCTAAAGAACCCACTCGCTAAGGTAGGAGACACGAGGGATGTGGGTTCAAGCCCTGGGTGGGGAAGATCCCCTGAAGGACATGGCAACCTACTCCAGTATTTTTTCCATGGATAGAGGAGCCTAGTGGGCTATAGCCCATAGGGTCTCAGAGAGGTGGACATGACTGAAGGGACTCAGCACATATGCACGTGGACACACACACACACATATACAGACATTGACGCTGGGAGAGACTGAGGGCAGAAGGAAGAGGGAGCAGCAGAGGATGGGATGGTTGCGTGGCATCACCGACTCAATAAACATGCTGTTGCTGCTAAGTCGCTTCAGTCGTGTCTGACTCTGTGCGACCCCATGGATGGCAGCCCATCAGGCTCTCCCGTCCCTGGGATTCTCCAGGCAAGAACACTGGAGTGGGTTGCCATTTCCTTCTCCAATGCATGAAAGTGAAAGTGAAGTCGCTCAGTCCTGTCTGACCCTCAGCAACCTTATGGACTGCAGCCCACCATGCTCCACCATCCATGGGATTTTCCAGGCAAGAGTACTAGAGTGGGTGCCATTGCCTTCTCTGCAATAAACATGAGTTTGAGCAAATTCCAGGAGATGGTGAAGGACAGGGAAGCCTGGTGTGCTGCAGTCCATGGGGTCACAAAGAGGCAGACAGGACTGAGCGACTGAACAACAGCATTATATATACAATGGAGCACTGTGCTGTGCTAAGTCACTTCAGTCATTACTAAGCCATAAAAAGAAATGAAACAATGCCATCTGCAGCAGCATGGATGGAGCCAGAGACGATCGTACCGAGTGAAAAAAGTCAGACAGAGATAAGTCTCATGTAATATCACTTATAAGGGAAATCCAAAATATGACACAAATGAGCTTATCTATGAAACGAAAAACAGAATTATAGACGTAGAAAATAAACTTAACAGGGAGGTAAGGGGGAAGGGATAGTCAGGGAGTCTGGGATGGACATGGACACACTGCTGTGTTTAACATGGAGAGCCTGCAAGGACCTGCTGGACAGCACAGGGAACTCTGCTCAATCCTCTGTAATAACCTTATGGTCACCAGGGGGAAGGATGGGGGAAGGGATAGTCAGGGAGTGTGGGATGGACATGGACACACTGCTGTATTTAACATGGAGAGCCAGCAAGGACCTGCTGGACGGCACAGGGAACTCTGCTCAATCCTCTGTAATGACTTATATGTGAAAAGACTCTAAAACAAAGTAGATATATGTATATGAATAACTGATTCTATCTTCTGTCTCATCCTCCAGAGGATGAGATGGCTGGATGGCATCACCGACTCAACAGACATGAGTTTGGGTAAACTCCGGGAGTTGGTGATGGGCAGGGAGCCCTGGCGTGCTGCAGTCCATGGAGTCGCAAAGGGTCAGACATGACTGAGTGAATGAACTGAACTGATAACTGATTCACATCGCTGTTTACCAGAAAGTAGCACAACACTGTAAATCAGCTTTACTCCAATAGATTTCTTAAAAAACATCACTCTAGAAAAAGATGTGAGGTAACGAAATATAAATATATGTGTATACATAACAGTGTTAGTCACATAAAGGAATCACAGATGTCATCTGCAGCGACATGGATGGATGTGGAGATGATCATATGGAGAGAAATTGCAGAAACATGCTGTGATACCGCTTGTCGGTGGAATCTAAAATATAATATAAATGAACTTACCTACGAAACAGAAAGACAATCACAGGCATTCAGGACAGACTGGTGGTTGCCCAGGGCGGTTAGATTGGGGGTCAGATTGGGGGAGGGTTAGACTGGGAATTTGAGATTGCAGAATGCAAACTGGTACATACAGATGGATAAACAAGGACCTCCTGTGCAGCACAGGGAGCTATATGCGATATCTTGTCATAACCGATAATGGAAAAGTGAGTGTGAAGGCGACACTCACTCAGTGTGTCCTTCCTTCCCACCCTCACGGACTGTCCATGGGACTCTCCAGGCCAGAATACTGGAGTGGGTAGCCTATCCCTTCTCCAGGGGGTCTTTCTGAGCCAGGAATCAAACTGGGGTCTCCTGCACTGCAGGCAGATTCTTTACCGACTGAGCTGTTAGGGAAGATCGTAATGGAACTGAATATGAAATGCCTCTATATAGATCTATGTGTATGTGTGGTGGGCTGTGCTTCACCGTTCAGTCGTGTCTGACTCTCTGCAACCCCATGGACTGTAGCCCACCAGGCTCCTCTGTCCATGGGATTCTGCAGGCAAGAACACTGGACTGGGTTGCCATGCCCTCCTCCAGGGGAGTCTTCCCAACAGAGGGATGGAACCCTGGTCTCCTGCATTGCACCCAGATTCTTCACCATCTGAGTCACCAGGGAAGCCCAAGAATACTGAAGTAGGTAGCCTACCCCCTTTCCAGGGGATCTTCCCGACCCAGGAATGCAAATGGGGTCTCCTGCATTGCAGGCAGATTCTTTACCATCTGAGCTACCTGGGAAGTGTATATGTGTGTGTGTGTACACACATATATCTGACCCACTTTGCCATACAGGGCTTCCCGGTTCAATCCTTGGGTCAAGAAGCTCCCCAGAAAAGGAAATGGCAACCCACTCCAGTATTCTTGCCTGGGAAATCCAATGGACAGAGGAGCCTGGCGGGCTGCAGTCTGTGGGGTCGCAGAGAGTTAGAGAGGACTCAGGCAACTTAGCACAGCACGCGCAGCTTACTGTAGATTTGAAACTGACATAATACAAAAAATCACACAGACTTCAACAAAACAAAATTTTAGAATCAGACTCGAGAACAGGTCTGTTCAGGGTACAACGGCAACCCTCAAAGACATCCACACCCTCGCCCCTGGAAACTGTAGAAGGCTGACCTTGCCTGGTGGAAGAGACATTGCAGGTATGCTGAAGGACCATGAGGTGCTGAAAGGATGCTGGAGTATCCCGGTGGGTCTGATGTCATCAGGAGCACCATTCTAAGAGGGAAAGGGAAAAGTCAGGGTCTATGAGGTCACACTGATGGCAGGGTCAGCTCAGGGCTGGGCCAGGAGCCCAGCATTACAGGCACCTCCAGATGACCTGGTGGCTCAGAGGGTAAAGAGTCTGTCTGCACCGCAGGAGACCCGGGTTCGATCTCTGGGTCGGAAGATCCCCTGAAGGAGGGAATGGCAACCCACTCCAGTAGTCTTGCCTGGAGAATCCCATGGACAGAGGAGCCCAGTGGGTTACAGTCCATGGGGTTACAAGCGTCAGACTCAACTGAGCAACTGACACTTTCATGAACCAGACACTTAACAAAGCAAGAATATGGATTCTCCCCTAAAACCCCCAAGAAGAACGCAGCTACATGGACTCCCTAGACGTAAGCCCAGTGAAACCCCGTGTTGGACTTCTGACCTCCAGCATGACAAGATGATAAACCAGTGCTGTTTCAAGACACAATGTCTGTGACGATTTCTTTTTCTCTTCTTCTTCTTCTTTGTGAATTGGGGTATAGTTGCTTTACAAGGTTGTGTTGATTGCTGCTGTACAGAGAAGTGAAAACAGCCATGTGTAAACACATATCAGTAAAGATTTCATTTCTCAATCAAATCCGATGGAGAGCCCTACGGGTCTGAGTATTCTCGGTTGTAGGTTTGTTTTTTTTTTTTTTCATTCATCTCTTCATATTTTTAATTATATATTTTACATTGGAGGATAACAGCTTAACAAATCTGTATTGATTTTTGTGATGGACCGTGCAGAAGCATGGCCTAGAGGAGCTACCCCTCTCCCAAGGTCAGGGGTGACAGCCAGGAGGAGTTACCCAATGCTGGAGGTCAAGGGTGGCAGCTGAGTGCTAGGCTGTGACTGCATGGGAGTGACTGAGAGGGGCTACCCCACGTCGGAGGCCAGGTGTGGCGAGAGGAGGTGATGGAATTCCAGTTGAGCTATTTCAAATCCTCAAAGATGATGCTGTGAAAGTGCTGCACTCAATATGCCAGCAAATTTGGAAACTCAGCAGTGGCCACAGGACTGAAAAAGTTCAGTTTTCATTCCAATTCCAAAGAAAGGCAATGCCAAAGAATGCTCAAACTACCGCACAATTGCACTCATCTCACATGCTAGTAAAGTAATGCTCAAAATTCTCCAAGCCAGGCTTCAGCAATACGTGAACCATGAACTTCCTGACGTTCAAGCTGGTTTTAGAAAAGGCAGGGGAACCAGAGATCAAATTGCCAACATCCGCCGGATCATGGGAAAAGCAAGAGAGTTCCAGAATAACATCTATTTCTGCTTTATTGACGATGCCAAAGCCTTTGACTGTGTGGATCACAATAAACTGTGGAAAATTCTGAAAGAGATGGGAATACCAGATCACCGGACCTGCCTCTTGAGAAACCTATATGCAGGTCAAAAAGAAGCAACAGTTAGAGCTGGACATGGAACAACAGACTGGTTGCAAATAGGAAAAGGAGTATGTCAAGGCTGTATATTGTCACCCTGCTTGTTTAACTTACATGCAGAGTACATCATGAGAAACACTGGGCTGGAAGAAGCACAAGCTGGAATCAAGATTGCCAGAAGAAATATCAATAACCTCAGATATGCAGATGACACCACCCTTACGGCAGAAAGTGAAGAGGAGCTAAAAAGCCTCTTGATGAAAGTGAAAGAGGAGAGTGAAAAAGCTGGCTTAAAGCTCAACATTTAGAAAACGAAGATCATGGCATCTGGTCCCATCACTTCATGGGAAATAGATGGGGAAACAGTGGAAACAGTGTCAGACTTTTTTTTTCGGGGCTCCAGAATCACTGTAGATGGTGATTGCAGTCATGAAATTAAAAGACACTTACTCCTTGGAAGGAAAGTTATGACCAACCTAGATAGCATATTGAAAAGCAGAGACGTTACTTTGCCAACAAAGGTCCGTCTAGTCAAGGCTATGGTTTTTCCTGTGGTCATGTATGGATGTGAGAGTTGGACTGTGAAGAAAGCTGAGCACCAAAGAATTGATGTTTTTGAACTATGTGTTGGTGAAGAGTCTTGAGAGTCCCTTGGACTGCAAGGAGATCCAACCAGTCCAAGAGATTAGTCCTGGGTGTTCTTTGGAAGGAATGATGCTAAAGCTGAAACTGCAGTACTTTGGCCACTTGATGGGAAGGGTTGACTCATTGGAAAAGACTCTGACGCTGGGAGGGACTGGGGGCAGGAGGAGAAGGGGACGACCGAGGATGAGATGGCTGGATGGCATCATGGACTCGATGGACGTGGGTCTGAATGAACTCTGGGAGTTGGTGATGGACAGGGAGGCCTGGCGTGCTGCGATTCATGGGGTCACAAAGAGTCGGACACGACTGAGTGACTGAACTGACTGAACTGATTGGTTTCTGCAGTACAAGGAAGTGGATTAGCGATAAGTATACACATATCCCCCACTCCAGTATTGTGGCCTGCAGAATCCCAAGGAGAAGAGCCTGGTGGGCTACAATCCATGGGATCACAGAGTCGGGCACGACTGAGCGACTAATACTTATTCACTGCGAAGCATCCTCTGGGCGTGCAGAGATGGATGCGGGCGGTGCATGCCTGTATCCCTGGCCAGCTGCCTGCGGTAAGCAGCGTGCAGATGCATGCCCCATTATTTTAACACAAGCTGTGTAATTACAGCTTAACAACCCAAGCTCCATCTAACCCTTTCTCCTAACGCCTTCGCACACCCCAAGGTAATTCAGACCCGCCCAACCCCTTGCCTCCCCGAGGCCACCTCCCTAACTGTGATTACAGGCTTTGATGAAGACAAAGCATGTCTGGGTCTTTCTATCGAACAATATATCATTAGCCCGGCCACAAAGGTACCGCTCTCCCCAGAGCCAAAGGTCAGTGGACCTCGGGAGTGATGAATCTCTTTTTGCCTGGCTGCAGGCGCTTGCTCGGCAAATATTAAATAGCTTCTCAGAGACCCGAGATGGTTTCTAATCACAGGCAGGCTGTCTCCGGAGAATAACGTGCAAGGCAGAAAGAGCACAGAGGGAGATTTTGTGCACAGCAAAATAATACACAGCAGGGGAAAGTACTAGCCAGACATTACCTAGCTCCACAAAGTATCAGGTCAGTTCAGTCGCTCAGTCATGTCTGATTCTTTGTGACCCCCATGGACTGCAGCACACCAGGCTTCCCTGTCCATCACCACCTCCCAGAGCTGGCTCACACTCATGTCGATGGAGTCAGCGATGCCACCTAACGATCTCATCGTCTGTCGTCCCCTCTGCCTCCTGCCTTCAATCTTTCTCTTTCCTAATTACCAATGATGAAAATGGTTGTTATTTACAAGGTCATCTCATATCTCCCTTCACAAATGTCTGTTCGTGGAAAGGAAATAATTGCACTCGAGTTTAACAGCTTAGCAGTGGATCGTGGTTTGACATGATATTACCCTATGTGCAGTAAGCAGCTTCTTTCTCTTTCCCTTCAAACAATAAGCCAGCCTTTCCCTTGTGGTCCGGTGGTTAAGAGTGTCCTCTTCCACTGCAGGGGGCATGATATTTATTCTCTAATTGAAGAAGTTTCCCATACTGAGAGGGGCCACAAAAAAAGGGGGGAAACCATATAAAGATAATGCAATTTTTAAAAAAATATGAAGACTGTATAATAAAGCATAGGTATAAAATAATGTGCCTTTTCAGTGATTTTTTTTTTAAAGAAGGGTATTGGGAAGAGAAAATCTGATTTTTGTTATGGACGTGGTGTGAGGTGATTGCCTGACTCTGGGCATTCAGCTGCTCCTAAAAATATATTCTCAACTCTAAAATTCTAATATCCTCACTTATAAAACAATAGGTTTGAAATGAATGCTGAAAAGTTCTGTGATTTACGGAGAAGTCAAAGGGACCTGGACACTGCACTAAGAAATATAAATATATTGGATACAGGTGTGTGTAGAATGCCATTTTGTATATTGGGGCTTCCCTAAGGCTCAGATGGTAAAGAATCCACCTGCAGTGCATGAGACCCAGGTTCAGTCTCTGGGTCAGGAAGATCCCCTGGAGGAAGGCATAGCAACCCACTCCAGTATTCTTGCCTGGAGAATCCCATGGACAGAGGAGCCTGGTGGGCTACAGTCCACAGGGTCCCAAAGAGTCAGATAGGATGGAGGAACTAATGCTTTTAGTTTCACAGGTCAGAGGTGAAACTCTGCTGACACAAGAGAGGAAGAAGGGGTCCAAGTGTGCAGGCTAGATTTCTGCATAGGACGATGGGCAAGTATGTGTGTGTGTGACTGGGTTCATCTTCTGATACTATGGATAGACTCCTGGGCGTTCCACAGACCTTTCCATAAATCTGCTATTCTCACATTCCTCTGCGCAGACCTTTTTCATATGTTTTTGATGGAATTTCTAGAAGAGAGACACAGAAATCTATGACATCTTTCTTCAGGTAACCTCCCACATAAGTGATTTCCCCTCCTTTCCTTTCGGCAGGGTGACAACACTGTCCTCTCAGTACACATCATGAAAGCATGTGATAGCCAACTCACTTTCTTGAAGGTTTGTTGCATAATCGGTTCTATTGAAGCTTAGTAATTCCCTTTTAGAGGCTTTTTTTTTCCTTTGATGTGGACCATTTTAAAGTTTTTATTGAACTTTTTTTAAATTGTTGTTTTTGTTTCGTGTTTTTTTTTTTTTTTTCCCATGGGACGCGCAGGATCTGATTCTCTGCTGGTGAATGAGATGGTGGGATGGCATCACCAACTCGATGAGCATAAGTTTGAGCAAGCTCCGGGAGCTGGTGATGGACAGGGAAGCCTGGCGTGCTGCAGTCCATGGGGTTGCAGAGTCGGACAGGACTGAGCAACTGAACTGAAGTGAACTGATATCTTTGGGGGGACAGTTAAGGCCACACTAGGAAACAGTGATGAGATCACAGACAATGAGATGGTTGGACGGCATCACCAACTCAATGGACATGAGTTTGAGCAAACTCCTGGAGATGGTGATGGACAGGGAAGACTGGTGTGCTGCAGTCCATGGAGTCACAAGGAGTTGGACATGACGAGGTGACTGAATAACATTGTGGGGTCTTAGCTTCCTGACCAAAGATGGAAATGTGCACCCCCTCACCCCCATGCTACACTGGAAGGTGAAGTCAACCACTGGACCATCAGGGAAGTCCCTAAGGCTTGTTTCCTAGAAATCAGGATACATCACTCAAGTCGGATTGAAGAAAGCAACTACATCTTCCTTTCTGGGGACTATTTGCCTTTGTGTGCACGTGATCCATCCTTCTAAACCGATTTGGTGTAACATGTTTTTATCACAGTAACGAATATGTGGTTCCCCAAGCCAGAGGCACACGGCCCTCATCATCTGCCTCTCAACTGAGCCTCTGACGTGTGATGTGAAAATAAACAGCAACCTTTCACCAGTGGCTTAGATAATCCCTTCTGACGGATGCCACATTCCCACCTTGAAGTCCCGCTTCTTCTGTTTACACTGACAATCAAATGACCCATGATGCAATTCTGAATATGGCCAAAAGCATCCTTCCCAGCTTGCTAGGAGAAAATTATGAATAATTCTACACAAAGTAAGGGCTTCTTCACAGGCGGCTTGGTAGTAAAAAAAATAAAATCTGCCTGCCATTGTAGGAGATGGGGGTTCAAGTCTTGGGGATGGGACGATCCCCTGGAGAAGGGAAGGGCAATCCACTCCAGGATTCTTGCCTGGAGAATCCCAGAGACAGAGGAGCCTGGCGGGCTACAGTCCATGGGGTCACGGATAATCAGCCATGACTGAGCAACTGAGCTTGCATGCACGTGAAGCCAGCCTTTCACGTGTCCAATTCTGAACCAGGATTTTGTTCGAAAATGTAGTGCTTTGGGATTGTGCTTTTCTTTTCCCTTGATGGGAGGAACGGACCATTGTTGGTGCTGGTAGGACCCAATCCATGAAAAGGTGACGAGGCAAAAAATGAGATCAGCTCAAAAAATGCCCCCCACTGCCATCTATGAGTATTATATTTGCTCTAGAGGTGTCTTCCTGCTCAGCCTTTTCACCCGTGAACTTTTCTTGCTCCTAAAGAAGATTAGAGAGGTCATTCAGTGCCTGAAATGCTAGCATAGCCCTGGGGAAATGGCTCATGACACTGTGTGCAGAGTCGGGAGGTACCACGTGCGCAATATCTACGTGCTTTCCTACACAAAGAAGGTGACATCCTGGAAAGAGCATGGACTTATGAGGGCATGAGTCTGAGCAAGCTCCGGGAGTTGGTGATGGACAGGGAGCCCTGGCGTGCTGCCGTCCACGGGGTCGCAAAGAGTCGGACACGACTGAGCGACTGGACTGAACTGATAAGAAGGCTGATGACCCCCCCACTGCAATCAGTTTCTTGGCTTAAAAAAAAAAAAAAAAGAAGATACAAGAGTTCCCTGGTCCAGTGGTTGAGACACCACACTTGCAGTGCACAGGTGTGGGTTCAATCCCCAGTCAGGGAACTAAGATCCTATATGTCATACAGCATGAACAAAATGTTCAAAAAATTTTTTTCTTTAGAAGATGCTAAATAATATTTACTTCCTGCATCTACCTTTTGCATAATCATATCTATGATAATATCAATAATATAATCATATCAATGGCACTAAATACCTATCATATGCATTGATTTTTCCTTCACTTTTTTTAAATGAAGTATATCTGACTTACAATGCTGTGTTCAGTTCAATTCAGTCGCTCAGTCATGCCTGACTCTGCAACCCCATGGACGGCAGCACACCAGGCCTCCCTGTCCATCACCAACTCCCGGAGTCTACTCAAACTCATGTCCATTGAGTCGGGGATGCCATCCAGCCATCTCATCCTGTGCTGTGTTAGCGTCGGCTACAAG
>SJYG01000714.1:903924-925056 GCA_006410535.1 Litocranius walleri
GCTGGACAATTCCAGGGACAGAGGAGCCTGGTGGGCTACAGTCCATGGGGTTGCAGAGTCAGACGCAACTGAGGGACTAAGTGCCCACACACAGATATATATATATATATATAATGTATGCATAAATGACTCAGTTTATAAATACATTTATATATATATGTAATTATATATATTCTTTATATGTATTATATATATTAACATATAAACACACATATATTGTTTATATATATTATTATTTTCTGGCTTGTTTTCCACTATAATTATAAAATATTGAATATTGTTCCTGTGCTATATAGTAGCACCTTGTTTATCTATTTTACATATAATGGTGTGTATATGATAATCCTAAACTCTTAATTTTATCCTGCCCTGTCTTTCCTCTTTGGTAGCCATAAGTTTATTTTCTCCATGAGTCTGTTTCAGTTTTATAAATAAATTCATTTGTATCACTTTTTAGATCCCACACAGAAACAGTGTCAGACTTTATTTTGGGGGCTTCCAAAATCACTGCAGATGGTGGCTGCAGCCATGAAATTAAAAGACGCTTACTCCTTGGAAGAAAAGTTATGACCAATCTAGACAGCATATTGAAAAGCAGAGACTTTACTGTGCCAACAAAGGTCCGTCTAGTCAAGGCTATGGTTTTGCCAGTGGTCATGTATGGATGTGAGAGTTGGACTGTGAAGAAAGCTGAATGCCGAAGAACTGATGTTTTTGAACTGTTTTGGAGAAGACTCTTGAGAGTCCCTTGGACTGCAAGGAGATCCAACCAGGCCATTCTAAAGAAGATCAACCCTGGGATTTCTTTGGAAGGGATGATGCTAAAGCTGAAACTCCAGTACTTTGGCCACCTGATGGGAAGAGTTGACTCACTGGAAAAGACTCTGATGCTGGTAGGGATTGGGGGCAGGAGGAGAAGGGGACGACCGAGGATGAGATGGCTGGATGGCATCACTGACTCGATGGACATGAATCTGAGTGAACTCCGGGAGTTGGTGATGGACAGGGAGGCCTGGCGTGCTGCGATTCATGGGGTGGCAGAGAGTCGGACACGACTGAGTGACTGGACTGAACTGAGAAGTGATACTGTATGATATCTCTCTTTGTCTGACTGGCTTCCCTAGCTATCATCACCTCTAGAACCATCCATGTTGCTGCAAACGGCATTATTTCATTCTTTCTTTACGGCTGAGTAATATTGCACTGTGTGTACATACCACATCTTTATCCATTTTTCTGTCTATAGACATTGAAGTTGTTTTCTTGTCCTGGGTACAATAACTAGTGCTGCTATGAACATTGGGAGGTATGTATCTTTTTGAATCAGAGTCAAATATGCAATCCTATGTTGTTACATCAAAGAAGGTAATGGCACCCCACTCCAGTACTCTTGTCTGGAAAATCCCATGGACGGTGGAGCCTGGTGGGCTGCAGTCCATGGAGTCGTGAAGAGTCGGACACGACTGAGCGACTTCACTTTCACTTTTCACTTTCATGCAATGGAGAAGGAAATGGCAACCCGCTCCAGTGTTTCTTGCCTGGAGAATCCCAGGGACAGGGCAGCCTGGTGGGCTACTGTCTATGGGGTCGCACAGAGTTGGACACGACTGAAGTGACTTAGTCACGACTGAAGTGACTTAGTAGTAGTAGTAGTAGTAGTATGTTGTTACATAACTATGTAGCGATTTAAGAGTGAGAGGGATGGAGTATCAAAAGCCATGTTTTCATCTCAATGCTTCTGTTGACTACCCTCAATACTTTGCACAGTTTCGGACAATTTGAAGTTTCTGTGGCTCAGTTTCCTCAGATATTATAAAGGAAGGATGACAGGACTTTTCTTAGGATGTTACAAATGGCATAATACATATTGAATGCTTTGACTGTATTTTAAACACACGAAACTTCTTTATGGATTTCCCTGATGGCCCAGATGGTAAAGAATCTGCCTCTAAAGCAGGAGACCCAGGTTCAATCCGTGAGTCAGGAATATCCAAGGTGACTTAACACATATCTTGTTTATTATTTTTATAGAGGAAATCTTGACAGAGAGAGCTTCCATCATTTGTCACTTTTCTCAGGCACAAAAACAAAACACAGATACCTGGAAAGAGAGTAAATTCTTGCCATTGAGTCTCAGAGGAGTCCCTGAGATCTTTAAAGGCAGATAAGAGAGATAATATTGAACCCAATGGACTCATACTTGTTACGACTGGTTATTCTTGCCGGATGCAATTTGAGTCCCTATTATGAACAAATAATAGAAACCCTTTTTATTATGAAATTTTTACTATGGATATAGTCTTCCCAAAGGAGAAAAAAAATACCACCACAGAAGAAAGCATTATCATTTAGATACAAAATAAAATACTATATACATGATTTGGCAATAAGCTCACAGCAGTTGTTATGTATTAAAAAGCACACACACACAAAAAAAATCACTGTTCCCAGATAATGATTATTTGCAAAGTACAGTTTTGTGTTTTTTGCTTTTTTTTTTTTTAAAGTAACTGTCCTTTTGAGAGAATGATTAAATTTAATCATGTTCAATCTTTTGTAATGTTTCAACAAGCGAATAAGATTTTCCTAAAGGGCATCTCTTGGGCTAAATTGTTTATCTATAATCGGTCCTCAAAATGATCTAACAAAGGAAAAATATGCTCTGTTGAATTTCCTATTTAAATGATTCCTGAATTTCTTGGGGCAATGGCATTTTACTGAATTTTCACTCTGGAATTCAGATGTGTACAGACACACAAGTAGGCATGCAAAACGCTGGCCATCAAGTTAATTTTTAAGTCATGTCTGAGCTTCATTTTAGACACCCTTTCACCATAGCTTTAAGTCTCCCTGTTTTGTTTTTGTTTTTTTTTTGGCTGAGATGGGTCTTAGTTTTGGCACACGAGCTCTTACCTTGTGGCCAGCAGACTCTCTGGTTGTGGCAGGTGGGCCATAGTTACCTCATAGCCTGTGGGATCTGAGTTTCCCGACCAGGGGTCAAACCCACGGCCCCTGCAGCAGAGAGCAGCTCCTTAAGCCCTGGGCCACGAGGGAAGCCAGTGAAGGCTCTTCAACGCTCCCCTTTCTCTTATCTTCACTTTGGGCCATCACGGCAATTAAAATAGCAATCATTCGGCAAAAGGGAGAGAGGCAAGGCGTTGAAATGAGAAACTGTGTACTCAACATTAGTTATATCCACGGTGATTCATGTTTTCTACATTTCAAAAGTGTTCTGCTTTCAATTTACCTTTTAAAATAAAAGACCTAATTTTCCCCCCTTTACACGCTGTCTTCATCTGGCAGTTACAGGATTTTTGTCATATTATGATCACTTGGCAGTAATGCACTCTTCCCCTTGAATTCTTTATAAGATATTAAGTTATACTTCCACCAAAATTCAAGGACTATTTTGAGGTAATGAGAGAATACTCTGTATCAATTAATAACTGTTTTCTTATCCATGTATCTATAACCTTAATACTGTATATAATATTATACACTGTTGTACAATGTTATACACTATAATATGTATACTACAGTATAATGACCTATAATACTGTATTTAATATAATATTATAATGTATTTGCAACCTGTGCATTTTTTACCTAAACACTATTCTGTCACTAATTTCATTATCTTTTTAAATGCTAGTGGCATTTTATTTTTTTTTAATTTATATGGGAGTATAGTTAACTAACAGTGTTACATTAGCTGCAGGCATACCACAAAGCGATTCAGTTATACATATACATGTATCTACTGTCTTTCAAAATATTTTCCCATGTAAGTGAAAGTGAAGTTGCTCACTCATGTCCAAGTCTTTGCGACCACATGGACTGTAGCCCACCACGTTCCACCATCCACAGGATTTTCCAGGTAAGAATACTGGAGTGAATTGCCATTGCCTTCTCCAGGAGATCTTCCGTCCCCAGGATTGAACCTGGGTCTCCTGCATTGTAGGCAGATGCTTTACCGTCTGAGCCACCCATGTAGGGTGCTACGTAATATTGACCAGAGTTCCCTGTGTTATACACTAGGTCCTGCTGGTGGTCCATTTCACACACTGCTGCTGCTGCTGCTAAGCTGCTTCAGTCATGTCCGACTCTGTGCAACCCCATAGACGGCAGCCCAGCAGGCTCCCTCATTCCTGGGATTCTCCAGGCAAGAACACTGGAGTGGGTTGCCATGTCCTTCTCCAATGGATGAAAGTGAGAAGTGAAAGGGAAGTTGCTCAGTCATATCCGACTCTTAGTGACCCCATGGACTGCAGCCTACCAGGCTTCTCCATCCATGGGATTTTCCACGCAAGAGTACTGGAGTGGGGTGCCTTTGCCTTCTCCAATTTACATATAGTAGCATGTATATCTGAATCCCAAGTGGACTTCAAAGGGAATCAGCCGCACGTATACATGTATCTATTCTTTTTTCAGATTCTTTTCCCATGGAGGTTATTATATAATACTGAGCATAGTTGCCTGTGTTATACAGCAGCTCCTTGATATTCATTGTATCTTGCAAAATACCCTCTTCTATTCCTTTCTCTAGGTGCTTGGGAATACCTAACACAGAGTACAAGCCATTTTACCAGGAAATTACAAGTATTAACTAAACAGAAAATGTCTCTATCACGTACACCCTTTATTCAGGATATACTGTTTTGCAAGACAGCACAAAGACTTTATGCTGAGAAGGTATACAGTGAGAAAGCAAGAGAGATGTCAGGAACATTTACAAAAAAAGACAGAGAACCTTGTGCCGACATGCCTGGGAAGAATCCAGAATATGAATCAAAATGATGAGGATTTTTTTGGGAACAACAACAACAACAAAAACGAACAAGAAAATCTATTCAAGATTTCGCTCACAGCAAACCCCAGCTTCATTCTACAACTTAGAAAAATGATTGCCATATTTTTCTACAAGGGCACAGATAAACAGGGTTACTGGCCTTGGGGGCCAGATGGTCAGTTCTGAATTGATATAATAAAAGCAGATGTTGGCCACTTCCCAGGTGACACAGTGGTAAAGAATCTACCTGTAAATGCAGGCTATGTAGGTTCTATCCCTGGATCAGGACGATCCCCTGGAGGAGGAAATGGCAGCCCACTCCAGTATGCTTGCCTGGAGAATCCCATGGACAGAGGAGCCTGGTGGGCTACAGTCCATGGGGCCACAGAGAGTTGGATGCAGCTGAGCGACTAACACACACACCACACAGATATTGGCCACATACAAAAGACAGAGGTTATCTGGGTTTCACTAAAACTTTACAAAAACAGGTCCCCAGGCTTGTGTGTGTAGCTGGTCAACCTCTGCAATAGACACCAACTAAGAAGGGAGAGAGGCTTCCCTCGTGGCCCAGAAGGTAAAGTGTCTGTCTGCAATACAGGAGACCTGGGTTTGATCCCTGGGTCAGGAAGATCCCCTGGAGAAAGAAATAGCAACCCACTCCAGCACTCTTGCCTGGAAAATCCCATGGACAGAGGAGCCTGGTAGACTACAGTCCATGGGATTGCAAAGAGTCAGAGAGAGTTCCTTGCACTGCAGAGGGATGAAATCAGTCCATCCTAAAGGAAATCAGTCCTGAATATTCCCTTGAAGGACTGCTGCTGAAGCTGGAGCTCCAATCCTTCGGCCATCTGATGGGAAGAACTGACTCATTGGAAAAGACCCTGATGCTGGGAAAGACTGAAGGCAGGAGGAGAAGGGGATGTCAGAGGAGGAGATGGTTGGATGGCATCACCAACTCGATGGACATGAATTTGAGCAAGCTCCCAGAGATAGTGAAGGATGGGGACGCAAAGAGTTGGACACGACTGAGCAACTCAACAGGAACAACAGTGAAGAGTGTCCCTGGAGAAGGGCATGGGAGTCCACTCCAGTATTCTTGCCCAGAAAATCAGCCCACAGGGTCACAAAGAGTTGGACACGAGTGAGCGATAAACACACACGCAGGAAGAATGCAAAAAGATTTCTCTTCATTTACACAAAGCCGAGGCTTCACATGAAAACAACCACCACCATAAAAGAGCAACAAAGCAAAAGAACAAACTTAAAATAGCTCCATCCTTCCAGAGGAGGATGGGGGCCATTCTTAACACTTGGTATTTCCCACCGGTCCCTGCTTCCCCGTATCCAGGGAGAGCGTACAGATTCCAGGATGTCCAGTGCACGAGGGTACAGAAAGCCATCAGTGGTGCAGGGTTATCCCAAGAGAGAACTTTGCTCTCAGTGGTACAGATGGACCTGTTTTCAGGGCGAGAGCAGAGATGCAGACGTACAGAATGGACGTGCGGACTCAGTAGAAGCAGAGGGTGAGATGGACTGAAAGAGTAACACTGCCGTATATACATGACCGAGCGTAGAACAGACGGCGAGTGGGAAGCCGCTCTGTAGCACAGGGAGCTCGGCGCGGGGCTCTGTGATGACCTAGAGAGGTGGGGGGCGGGGAGGGCGGCTCAAGAGGGAGGGGCATATGTCATTGACTGTATGGATGTCTTATGGTGTGAATGCATGTCACATCATTGGTCAACCAGTCCATCCTAAAGGAAATCAACCCTGAATATTCACTGGAGGGACTGATGCTACAGCTGAAGCTCCAATACTCTGGCCACCTGATGCAAAGAGCTGACTCACTCGAAAAGACCCTGATGCTGGGAAAGACTGAAGGTGGGAGGAGAAGGACACAGGATGGGATGGTTGGACGGCACCATCAACTCAATGGACATGAGTTAGAGTAAATTCCGGGAGATGGTGAAGGAGAGGGAGGCCCTGGTGTACTGCAGGCCATAGGGTTCAAACAGTTGGACACGCCTTAGTGATGGAACAACATCAAATCTGGAGGACCGTGAAACATGGGTGTAAACTGATGATGAAAGCCGTGGGTAAAGCTGCTGCATGTTCAACAGCTCACCCTAGATAAGCATCACTGACCTCCTGGGTAAGTGTCCATGAGTACCACAAGCAAAGAGGCTGAATGGTAAGGGCTGAAATCCAGGTGCATTGTGATAAATCCATTGGTATGCCTTGGAATGGGAGAAGGCAATGGCACCCCACTCCAGTACTCTTGCCTGGAAAATCCCATGGGTGGAGGAGCCTGGTAGGCTACGGTCCATGGGGTCTCGAAGAGTCAGATACGACTGAGTGACTTCCCTTTCACTTTTCACTTTCATGCATTGGAGAAGGAAATGGCAACCCACTCCAGTGTTCTTGCCTGGAGAATCCCAGGGACGGGGGAGCCTGGTGGGCTGCTGTCTATGGGGTCGTGCAGGGTCGGACACGACTGAAGTGACTTAGCAGCAGCAGCAGCAGCATGCCTTGGAATATGTTCACTGGATAGAACCAGGAACATGTAACCTTTTTTTCTTTTTAACTGTGTTGAGCAGTTTCAATTCTAATTGAAGTTGCAATTCTTATCTCACATAAAGAGCATGCTTTAAATATTGCTGTCTGATTATTTGACTGTCTGTGTGTGAATGTGCTAAATTGCTTCAGTTTGTCCAACTCTGTGCAGCCTCATGGACTGCAGCCAGCCAGGCTCCTCTGTCCATGGAGTTCATCAGGCAAGAATACTGGAGTGGATTGCCATGCCCTCCTCCAGGGGATCTTCCTGACTCAGTGATGGAACCCGAGTCTCTTGAGTCTCCTGCATTTGCAGGTGGTTTCTTTACCACTAGCATCACCTGAGAAGCCCCGAAGTGACTATACTTCCCACTTATTCAGGTCGCCCCTGTGGAATCCAGCCCCAGGGTGGATTTTTTGGAAGATAGCCTGTAACTAGGCAAGTGGGATGAAAGAAATCATAGAAACAGGTCAGGTTTTAAAAATTAAATTTTATTCTACGGGCTCAGGGAAGCTAAACCAGCACAAAATGAAATCCTAGGCCAAAAAAAAAAAAAAAGAAGAAGAAGAATTGGAAAATGAAGTTTTAGCCCCAGGGGAAATTTCAGAAAATGACTAACGTGATGAAAAACCACAGCTCAGATAGAGAGAGTGGGGCAAGAAAAAAGGGATGGAAATCACTAATCAAAAATGTATGATCTGGTCTTCAATAATGCATAAACTGTAAACAGGAAAGTACTGTCACGTGTGTATGTTGCGATTAAAATAAAAAGAGAGAGACAAGTATTGAAGAGTCAGAGGAAACAGCTGATACAAAAGAGGTGACTGTATTTGTCAAACTGGGTGATATTTTGGCTACTTAGGAGACGCATGGAGAAGTTTCCTGTATCAGTGAGCCTCTGTCAGATGGTTCTACGACTTGTGGTTAAAGTTGGTCTGGCTTCCCAGGTGGTTCAGTGGTAAAGAATCCATCTCCCAATGCAGGCAATGTGGTTTCAGTCCCTGGGCCATGAAGATTCCCTGGAGAAGGAAACGGCTACCCAGGCGCAGTACTCTTGCCTGGAGAATCCCATGGACAGAGGAGCCCGGCGGGCTACAGTCCATGAGGTCGTAAAGAGTGGGACACGACTGAGCATTGAATCTTTTGCACCAGTAGTCTACCGGTCTCAGCAAAGAACAAATACATCCCTTCTCCTTTTAGACAGTGAAAGTGAAATTCAGTCGTGTTCGACTCTTTGCGATTAGTCCATGGAATTCTCCAGGCCAGAATAATGGACTGGGTAGCCTTTCTCTTCTCCAGGGGATCTTCCCAACCCAGGAATCGAACACAGATCTCGCACATTGCAGGTGGATTCTTTACCAGCTGAGCCACAAGGGAAGTCCTCCTTTTAGACATATGGCGAATAAATGGCAGGTTTTGTTTTCATAGGCTCCAAAATCACCAGGCATGGTGACTGCAGCCATGAAAGGAAAACACACTTGCTTCTTGAAAGGAAAGTTATGACAAAGCTGGACAGTGTATTAAAAAGCAGAGCCATGACTTTGCTAACAAAGTTCTGTATAGGCAAAGCTGTGGTTTTTCCAGTGGTCAGGTATGGATGTGAGAGTCGGACTGTGAAGAAAGCTGAGCACCGAAGAATTGATGCTTTTGAACTGTGGTGTTGGAGAAGACTGTTGAGAGTCCCTTGGACTGCAAAGAGATCCAATCAGTCCATCCTAGAGGAAATCAGTCCTGAATATTCATTGGAAGGACTGATGCTGAAGCTGAAGCTCCACTACTCTGGCCATCTGATGTGAAGATCATTTCACTGGAAAAGACCCTGATGCTGGGAAGATTGAGGGCAGGAGGAGAAAGGGGTGACAGAGGATGAGATGGTTGGATGGCATCACCACCCCAATGGACATAGGTTTGGGTAGACTTGGGGAGACGGTGATGGACAGGGAGGCCTGGCGTGCTGTGATTCATGGGGTCGCAAAGAGTCGGACACGACTGAGTGACTGAATTGAACTCCTTCTTTGAGTGTCCAAAGAGATGTATCATCTGTATTCATCTAATTTGCTTCTACCCTTCTGTTTGACAGTTGCGCTCTTTCTGCCTCTGTCCTCCATTCTCCATGAATCCTTTCACGTTCTATTTTTTTTTAACTGTTCTCTTCTAATTTTCAGATTCTTTCTTAGACACTTCCGAGCTATGTTTAATTCTGATTATCAAAGTATATATTAAAAAAATAAGATCTGTAACTTTTCTTCCCAAGATACCTGTTTGTCTCCCTTTCATATATATTAATACCATCCACGGGATCACAAAGAGTCAGACACGACTGACTGACTCAACAACAAGAATATCATCTCAGTTTAATTCTGCCTTCTTCTGTATTAGTTCTTTTTTTTTTGATGAGCCTATCATATTTTTAGCAATTAATCACTGTAATTACCATAGTGATTATCACCTTGTATTACAGAATAAGGGTCTGTGATTACACCTGTAAAGATCTTTCGAGCAGCTTAGTCAGGTCTGACTTTGCACCTCAAGCATAAAACCTAATGGAAAGTTCCATGTGCAAACTTTTAATTTCCATGTTTGATGCCTTGAGGCAGGCTATTATTACAGACTAGAATCTCTGTGCCTCATTTTTTTGGGGGGGGCGGGGAACCTTCACTTGCCTGTCATCTCCAGATGAAATACCCACACCCCGAAGAATTTATACCCACATCCTGTAAAGTTTAATTCATCGCTTCCTTTTCCCTTTAGTGTATCTTTAGCTCCTTTAGTGTGTCTGTTTCTTTTTCTATTCTTTGGCCACACTGAATGACATCTCGGGATCTTGGTTCCCCCAACCAGGCATGGAACCTGTGTCCCCTGCAGTGGAAGCACAGAGTCTTAGCACTGGACTCCCAGGGAAGCCCCTAAGATGTCTATTTCTATAACTGGTTTGAACTCATCATTTATATATCATGCCCTTTCTGTGCATGGGCCAATCAGAGGAAGAAAGTAGACAGGGCCATTCTCCATTTGTCTGCTAAACACAAAGCTTTCCACACGGCAGACTCCAGTGTTAGATGAGTTGAATTTGAAGTCAAATAAATTCTTTTTGGAGATGTTTAGGTATAATCTTGGTGATGGACAGGGAGGCCTGGTGTGCTGCGATTCATGGGGTTGCAAAGAGTCGAACACGACTGAGTGATTGAACTGAACTGAACTGAACTGAACTGAGGTATAATCTTAACCTTGCAGGATTTCAATATTTTGAGTTGGAATACAAAAGAACAACAACAAAAAAGAATACTATCTTTTTCGAGGGACATCTAAATATTTCCTCATCTAAATACATAATTAAAACAGATTAAATTATATATGTTTTGAAATATTCACGCAGCAGAGACAAAGCTAGTACTTTCTCAAAAATTAAAGGAAGGAAGGGAGGAAAATCAATAATATAAAGAGATGGAAAATAATTATGTAATCAGATGAATTCACTTCAAGAAGCAATAACAACTCTAGTGGAATTTTTAACACTGTGCCGCCTCCTGAGTTTATCTGATGGGATTGCCAGCAATGTGGGTTCACAGCAAAGGTCATTTGCCTTAGAAATTAGTATTGCCTTGTGCCAAAAAAGAAAATGTGCATGAG
Source organism: Litocranius walleri (assembly GCA_006410535.1). NCBI lineage: Eukaryota > Metazoa > Chordata > Mammalia > Artiodactyla > Bovidae > Litocranius > Litocranius walleri. The sequence continues at coordinate 914,898 of SJYG01000714.1, forward strand.
CAAAAATAAACAAAAGGGACCCGATCAAGCTTTCAAGCTTTGGCACAGCAGAGGAAACCACAAACAAAGCGAAAAGACAATCTGTGAACTGGGATAAAATATTAGCAAATTATGTGACCGAGCAGGGATTGATTTCCAGAATACACAAACAGATCATATAATTCAACAACAACAACAACAACAACAAAAATAAAGTAAGACCTAAAAGGACATTGCTCTAAGGAAGAAATGCAGATAGCCAAGAGGGACAGGGAAGATACTCAACATCCCTAATTATGAGAGAAATGCAGGTCAAAACTATGACAGGACATCACCCCACACCGGTCAGCACAGCCATCATCAAAAAGTCCACAAATGACAAATGTTGGAGACGGTGTGGAGGAGAGAACCCTCCTATACTGCTGGCAGCAGTGGTAGAGCCAGTATGGAAGAACGTATGTTTTTGTTTCTTTGTTTGCTGGTTTTTAGAAAATCTGGGCTTCCCTCATAGGTCAGTTTAGTAAAGAATTTGCCTGCAATGTAGGAGACCCTGGTTCGATTCCTGGGTCAGGAAGATCTGCTGGAGAACGGACAGGCTACCCACTCTGGTATTCTTGGGCTTCCCTGGTGGCTCAGCGGGTAAAGAATCCACCTGCAATGCGGGAGACCTGGGTTCCATCCCTGGGTTGAGAAGATCCTCCAGAGAATGGAAAGGCTCCCCACTCCTGTATTCTGACCTGGAGAATTCCTTGTCTGTGGGGTCACAGAGTCAGACACGACTGAGTGACTTTCACGTCACTAAAGACAGTGACGTGACATTAGCTACAGTACTATCTGCTAATCCCACTCCTGAGTATATACCTGGACAAAATCGTAATTCAGAAAGATCTATGCAGCCCAGTGTTCACAGCAGCACTATTTATAATAGCCAGGGCATGGGAGAAACGGAAATGTCCCCTGACAGATGAATGGATGAAGATCTGCCCATGGGATCCTGCAGGCAAGAATACTGGAAAGGAAGGGGTGATGTGCCCTCCTCCAGGAGATCTTCCCTGACCTGGGCACGGAACCTGTGTCTCTCGAGTCTCCTGCACTGGCAGGCAGGATCTTTACCACAGGCGCCACCTGGGAAACCACATCCCGTGGACGGAGCAGCCTGGTGGGCTACAGCCCGTGGAGTCGCAAGAGTTGGACACAACTGAGCTACTAAACCACCACCACACCCACCCACGCACACACACACACACACACACACACACACACTACTAAGTTGCTTCAGTCATGTCTGACTCTCTGTGCGACCCCATAGACAGCAGCCCACCAGGATCCCCGGTTCCTGGGATTCTCCGGGCAAGAACACTGGAGTGGGTTGCCGTTTCCTTCTCCAATGCATGAAAGCAAAAAGTGAAGGTGAAGTCGATCAGTCATATCTGGCCCTCAGCGACCTCATGGACGGCAGCCCACCAGGCTCCCCCGTCCCTGGGATTCTCCAGGCAAGAACACTGGAGTGGGTTGCCGTTTCCTTCTCCAGTGCATGAAAGTGAAGAGTGAAAGGGAAGTCGCTCAGTCATATCCGGCCCTTAGCGACCCCATGGACTGCAGCCCTCCAGGCTCCTCCATCCATGGGATTTTCCAGGCAAGAACACTGGAGTGGGGGTGCCATTGCCTTCTCCGACACACACACTACTAAGGCATAGACAAAGAACAAAAGAATGCTATTTGTAGCAACATGGGTGGACCCAGAGACGATCATACTAACTGAAGCAAGGCAGAGAAAGAGAAATAGCGTACGGTATCAGTCAGATGTGGAATGTTTAAAGTGAAAGTCACTCAGTCTTATCCAACTCTCTGCAACCCCACGGACTGCAGCCCGCCAGGCTCCTCTGTCCATGGGGTTCTCCAGGCAAGAATGCTGGAGTGGGTCGCCATGTCCTCCTCCAGGGGAATCTTCCCGACCCAGGGATCGAACCCTGGTCTCCCACACTGCAGGCGGATTATTTACTACCACAAACACTAGGGGAGCCCAAATATGGGTGGAACCGGAAATATGGTACAAATGAACCTCTCTATAAAGCCCAAACAGACTTGCACAGAGAGCAGCCTTGTGGGTGCCAGGCAGAGAGGCAGGGACGGGCTAGCAGTTTGGGATTAGCAGAAAGCAACGACTCTCTACAGTATGGATAAACAGTGAGGTCCTACTGTAGAGCATAGCAAACGATATTCGGTATCCTGTGATAGAGCATATCAGAAAAGAATTTCAACGACAATACACATACACACACATGTAACAATCACTTGCTGTACTGCAGAGATCGGTACACAATCGTAAATCAAATGCACTTCCACTAAAAACTGAAAAAGTTAACTATATATCACTTAAATGTGGAATCTGAAAAAGTAATATGAATGAACCTATCTATCAAGCAGAAACAGCTGCTGCTGCTGCTGCTGAGTCGCTTCAGTCGTGTCCGACTCTGTGCAACCCCATAGACGGCAGCCCACCAGGCTCCCCCGTCCCTGGGATTCTCCAGGCAAGAACACCAGAGTGGGTTGCCATTTCCTTCTGCAAAGCATGAAAGTGAAAAGGGAAAGTGAAGTCGTTCAGTCGTGTCCCACTCTTGGCAACCTCATGGACTGCAGCCCATCAGGCTCCCCCATCTCTGAGATTTTCCAGCCACGAGTACTGGAGTGGAGTGCCAGTGCCTTCTCCAAAACAGAAACAGACTCACACAGAAAACAAAGTTAGAGTTATCAAATGGTAAGTGGGGAGGGGATAGGAGTATGTGATTAACAGATATATACCACTGTATATATAACATAGGTGAGATACATGCCACTGTGTGTAAAATAGATAAACAATAAGGATTCACCATATAGCACAGGGAACTAGATTCAATATCCTGGGATAAGTCACAGTGCAAAAAAGAATACAAAGAAGAACATAGAGATCCTTTTAACAAGCACTGTGCTGTAGAGCAGAAATTTACATGGTGCTGCAAATCTACTATGCTTCAACAAAATAATTCTTTTGAAAAGCCCGAGTTTTTCCTATATGTGGGCTTCCCTGGTGGCTCAGCTGGTAAAGAATCCGCGTGCAATGTGGGAGACCCGGATTCGATCCTTGGGTTGGGAAGATCCCCCAGAGAAGGGAAAGGCTACGCACTCCAGTATTCTGGCCTGGAGAATTCCAAGGACTGTGTATTCATGGGGTCGCAAAGAGTCGAACAGGACTGAGCAACTTTGACTTTCTCCATATAACACTCCCCCACCTCGAAGCAAACTCTGATGAAAGACTTGCCTCACTCACTGCATTGCTCTTGATTGATGACGAGAGATGTAAAAAGACGTAAGATTATCGGATTCTGTCCATCTACCCTCGACATCTTTTTCCTTCCTTTCTGGTTTCAACTTCCGCAGCAATTGTTGGTTCCTGAGTCGCAGTTCGTGACAGTAAGACAGGATTCACAGGTCACATATCTTTGGTGGTGATCCACCTTTTTAACAGCAGGAAAATGTTTTTTTTTTCTTCTTTAACTTTATTTATGTGTTTGGCTCCACTGGGTCTTACCTGCGGCACAGCGGATCTATCTGTCCAACCAGAGACAGAACCCAAGCCTCCTGCACTGCCTCAGTCTCTGCACCACCAGGAAACTCTACTTTCTTTTAAAATACACAGATATTACTTAAGAAACATCTGCAAGAAATAGCAGGGTTCCCCCCCACCAACTGCCAGGAAAGAAACAGAATAAAACTTCCAATATGAGCATCTTATCGTTGTTGATTCTGAATACATAAATATCTAAGTGTGTAGATATCTAAGTGTGTACATATCTAAGTGTGTGCTTTGATATATAAATATCATATATAAATATGTTTTTATAAAACCAGATAGATAAGACATAATGTGCTTTAGCACTATGAAACGTTAGCATGGTCAACACACACACACACACACAAATTCTTATTGCTGACACAAACTGAAAAATAAACAAAACTGTGGATATACAGGGTCTTTTCCTTGCTCATATTTTTGAAAAACACCATCAAATCCATTGCCTTAGGAGGCAAAAGGGCTGTTGGACAAAAGGTTTCATTACTGCTCTCTGTCTGGCTAATTTCATACCCCGTGTCACTATCTATTTATGTACAGATTGTGAAATTGTCACTGGCTGGTCTTCCTACTTCAGCATGCAAATCTCCATGACAGAGTTCAAAATAGGTCTTTCTTATACAAAAACGTGCCTTAGAGGTAGTGCTTTCTACCCAATTTGAAATATTCTTTTATTCGCTATAAAAGGGCCATGCATTTCAAGGGCAGAAAATGCCATTCAGATTTGTCAGGGAGAAAAAGTCCCTGCAGAAATAATTTCTCTGCTATGTATGTTCATTTCGGACATTTCAGGACAAAGGTCATTTAAATGTGTGTTTGTGGAATTTTAAAGTTCTCACGCCTGCCAGTGGCAGGTGAACAGAAAAACTGACTAGTCAGATTGAGGTCATTCTCTGCATAACCTAGGATCATTAAAAAAAAAAAAATTGAAAGCGAATGAAGAGAATGCAGCTAAGGAAATCAACCCTGAATATTCATTGGAAGGACTGATGCTGAAGCTGAAACTCCAATCTTTTGGCCACCTGATGAGAACTGACTCATCTGAAAAGACTCTGATGCTGGGAAAGATTGAAGGCAGGAGAAGAGGACGACAGAGAATGAGATGGTTGGATGGTATCACTGACTCGATGGACAGAAGTTTGAGCAAATTCCGGGAGACGGTGAAGGACAGAGAAGCCTGGTGTGCTGCAGTCCACGGGGTTGCAAAGAGTCAAACATGGCTTGGCCACTGAACAACAGCAAGGTAGATTTATAATGGGACCCAGACTTCATTTTTAAGCCTCTGTCTAAGGGTGCAGATACCATCAAACGCTTTTGCATCCTTTGAAGAATATAAATTGTTTCATGGCCGGCCATTCCCTGGGACTTGGTGACTCTCTGTCAGGGGTCAGAGATAAGTCGTGGGGGTGTGCAGCTGAGATGGGATGAATGTTCAGTGTTGATAAAAATCGGAGGCCCTTCATACAAACAGCCTCCCAGGCTCTTCGGAATCAAACAATAGAAGTAATGATCCTGCCTGACCTTCCTTCCAAGATGCAGCCAGCTTTCCTGGGCCCTGGGGGAGCTTTAATTTAATGCAGCCCCTGGAAGCAGCAAAGGTTTTCAGGATTCCATGCTGGAATTCTGCCAAACGTGTGATGCTCGTATCAGGGAAAACTAAAGGAAACTCTTAATTTTTCATGCCTCTTCCCAATCCAGCATGTGTAATAGACGTGGGTGTCTGGAGAAAACGAATGGGTGCGGGTTCCTTCGAAATCGTTTGACTCCATCCGCAATGCATGAGATGGGGGTTCAATCTCTGGGTCAGGAAGATTCCCCGGAGAAGGATGAAAATAATAATGAGATGACCTGTAAGAGAACTTGGTTGCATATGGTCCACTCTGACCTACAGAGCCCTTTTCTGATCAGCCTCCTGTGTCTGGGAAAATGTTGGGATGTCACACCTAATGAGTTATTAGCAAGTTTCCTTGGTTTTCGTCTGAGTTTCCCTCAGTCATATGGAAATACATGCCTTTGCTCTACATTTCTGCTTCTTACCCGGCATTCCTCTCCTTAAAATGAATCATGGTATGTCCTTGGGAATTTTGTGGCTACTGGTGAATAGGTACAGATTTAGATGTACGTATACAAATAGGTGGCTCAGATGATAAAGAATCTGCCTGCAATGCAGGAGATGTAGCTTTGATCTCTGGGTCAGGAATATCCCCTGGAGAAGGAAAAGGCAACCCATGGCAGTATTCTTTCCTGGAGAACTCCATGGACAAAGGAGTCTGGTGGGCTACAGTCCACAGGGTCGCAAAGAGTCAGACACCACTTAGTGACTAACATTTGGGATTCCCAGTTGGCGCTAGAGGTAAAGAACGCACCTGCCAATGCAGGAGACATGAGAGACACAAGTTCGATCCCTGGGTCGGGAAGATCCCCTGGAGGAGGGCACGGCAACCCACTCCAGTATTCTTGCCTGGAGAATCCCAGGGACAGAGGAGCCTGGCGGGCTACAGTCCATGGGGTCGCAAAGAGTCGGACATGACTGAAGTGACTTAGCACACACAGACACACACACAAATATTAGGCTAGATGCACAGAGCCGCACACAGAATCTGGGGTAACCCACCCAAGCAATGCAACCTGCAAACGTTTACTCCCCTACAGTCCCATCTCCATCAAAAGTCTCACCTCTGTAATCCCACCAACCCCCCTCCCCGCCGCCGCCCCAACCATAGAAACAGGCCCACATCACTTATGGTAAGATGGAATCAGCCACTGTTTGCCTTGCTCAGGACCTCAGGCTTGTCAACAGAGCTGGGGTACATTCCCTAATTTTTCCAAATTTGCAGAGTTTATCCCACGAATAATTGGGCAAACCATGATGGTGTACACCTACAGTGAATATGATGGGATTTGTCAATTTATATCTCAACTAAACCAAAAAAAAGTACAGGTACTGAAATCTAACCTAGAGCCTTCCAGCTCAATCTCTCTTCATTCAGAAAAATTCTAATGAGCTTTTCCTGTGTGCCATGTGCTTCCTTGAGTTCCATAGGTCCATTCAGTTCAGCTCAGTTCAGTCGCTCAGTCGTGTCCGACTCTTTGCGACCCCATGAATCGCAGCACACCTGGCCTCCCTGTCCATCACTATCTCCTGGAGTTCACTCAGACTCACGTCCATCGAGTCCGTGATGCCATCCAGCCATCTCATCCTCTGTCGTCCCCTTCTCCTCCTGCCCCCAATCCCTCCCAGCATCAGCGTCTTAGATGACTAAAATTTCAACTGACCCTTTCCCAGCTGTGTTCAGGAAGACAGGAAGGAAGAAAGCAATTACAATGTGGTTTAAGTTCTATGGTGTGAGAAGCACCGATTTCACAGAGGGCTACCAACTCATGCATTACCTGAGTGGATTGTTGCCAAGCTGTGTCTCACTCTTTGCAACCCCATGGACTGCAGCACACCAGGCTTCCCTGTTCTTCACTGTCTCGTGGAGTTCGCTCAAAGTCATGCCCATCGAGTCAGTGATGCCACCCAACCATCTCATCCTCTGTCGTCCACTTCTCCTCCTGCCTTCAGTCTTTCTCAGCATCAGGGTCTTTTCCAATGAGTCAGTTCTTTGCATCATATGGCCAAAGTATTGGAGCTTCAGTTTAAGCATCAGTCCTTCTAATGAATATTCAGGGTCGATGTCCTTCAGGATTGACTGCTTTGATCCACCTGAGTGGACAGAAGGCAGAAATTATCATTTATGCTCACATACATTTATTATAAACAGGGCATTAATCCCATTGTAGAGGACACCTACTATGGCTTTGTTTAAATCTAATCATCCCTTCTACATTGAAATATCATCACATGGAGGGTTACAGCCTCAACAATATGAATTTGAAGAGACACATTCAGTCACTAACATGTATATATCTAGAAACACTGTATATATAATGTATACATGCCATGTATACCTAGATAAATTGTCTTTACTCACATATATATTCATACAACTGTATGCATAACATATATAGTGACTCCACACTCCTAATGCCATTGTCATGAAGAAGTCACAGCTTCTGTAAGTCTGAAAAACTACAGAAGATTTTCATTAATAAGCACCTAACATCTTTTTGCTGCATGAAAGGTTAAGCTTAAAATTGAATCCAGATTATAATTCTGTCATTTATTAATTATAGCTAATTACATGCCTTTTTGATCTTTGATACGCCAAACAGTAAAATAAGCAATAAGCATGCTATATTTATTTATATATATAATTGTATACATTCTGCTGCTGCTGCTGCTAAGTCGCTTCAGTCGTGTCCAACTCTGTGTGACCCCATAGACGGCAGCCCACCAGGCTCCCCCATCCCTGGGATTCTCCAGGCAAGAACACTGGAGTGGGCTGCCATTTCCTTCTCCAATGCATGAAAGTGAAAAGAGAAAGGGAAGTCGCTCAGTCGTGTCCTCCATGGAGTGCAGCCCATCAGGCTCCTCCGCCCAACGGATTTTCCAGGCAGGAGTCCTGGAGTGGGCTGCCATTGCCTTCTCCAATTGTTATGATGCTATAATTATATGCATTATCTATCAGTTGTCTGTACAGCCATCTTTTGTATTGATCCATCTATCTCATCTATATTCTGTATCGCCTATCTATAAGTCCATCTATATCTATCAGCCCATCCATCTATAATTTATCAATCCATCTATTTATATTAATCCATCTATCTACTTGTCTATGTACCTATTCCAGGTGGCACGATGGTAAACGACCCCCCTGCCAGTGCAGGAGATACAAGAGGGGAGGGTTCGATCCCTGAGTCGGGGGGATCTCCTGGAGAAGGAAATGTCAACCCACTCTAGCATTCCTGCCTGAAAGATCCCATGGACAGAGGAGCCTGGCTGAGTGCAGTCTGTGGCGTCAAATTGTCGGACATGACTGAAGCGACTGAGCCATATCCATCCATCTATCCACCCGACACCCCATCTTCTCTGTGTATCTAGGTATCTATCGTGCATCCATTCATTCATATCTTATCAACCACACGCGTACACACCAGCTACCATTGTCTATTTCTTCAGCCGGCGAGTGTCCCAGGAAAGATTTCTGCAAAACCTGGAGGGTGACTGAAACATTCTGACCCAAACGACAGGGAACACGAAACCCCAGAAGCCATCTGAGGCTTCCTGAGGGCCCCTCAAAACTCAATGGTCTTTGCAGTCTGGACGGACACTAACAGAGGAGATGTCCACCTCCCGGTCAGGAGAGATGCACCCATGTGAAGATCCCGGGCAGAGAAAATCAGGTGGGAGTTCTTCCTTTTGTATCTGCTATGTTGGGTTTCAGCCCTGTCCGACTCTTTGCAACCCCACGGACTGCAGCCCGCCAGGCTCCTCTGTCCACAGGGATTCTCCAGGCATGAATGCTGCGGATGTGCATTGCAGGGTCTCAGCTGGAAGTAAAGTTCTGATTTGCAGGGCTGGCTCCTCTTCATGTCCTCTCTACACCAAGGCTGCCTTGGGGAAAGTGGCAGCTGAATTTATTTATGAGGAACCTGTAAATGATGCTCCCAGGCCACCCTAGCACAGCCCTGCTACTCTGTAAATAAAATGCAGCCTTTGCTTGCCTCTTACCTCACAGGACTGACAGCGACCAGAGGCTCACAGAGTATATTCCTCACAGGACCAATGGCTCTCTGGAGGCGGCAGAGTTCTCTCCAGTTTCGACCATGAGTCTATGGGAACCTAGACTATCGTCCTCTTGAAATAATGGCCTCGATGACAAGAGTCGGTGTTATAAATGTCTCTTGTTGTTGGAAATGAAACCTCTTTCTCTTTCTGGTTGATTTCACTCTGTCCAGTAGAGTCTAGGTTCATACACCTCATGAGGATGGACTCAGGGCACATGTATAGCCTCTAGAGAGGTGGGATCCATGAGGTGGGACCCATGGTGTGTGTTTGCAGGGCAGCGTTGGAGATGCAGACAAAGACAGCAGGCGTGTGGACAGAGTGTCGGAGGGGGAGGGTGGATGAAATGAGAGAGGAGCAGGGAAACTTATACATCACTGTCTGTAAAAAAAGATCGGTTCAGCTCAGTTTAGTGGCTCAGTTGTATTCAACTCTGTGCCACCCCATGGACCGCAGCATGCCAGGCCTCCCTGTCCATCACCAGCTCCTGGATTTGCTCAAACTCATGTCCATTGAGTCGGTGATGCCATCCACCACCTCATCCTCTGTCGTCCCCTTCTCCTCCTACCCTCAATCTTTCCCAGCATCAGGGTCTTTTCCAATGAGTCAGCTCTTTGCATGAGGTGGCCAAAGGATTGGAGTTTCAGCTTCAGCATCAGTCCTTCCCATGAACACCCAGGACTGATCTCCTTTAGGATGGACTGGTTGGATCTCCTTGCAGTCCAAGTGACTCTCAAGAGTCTTCTCCAACACCGCACTTCAAAAGCATCAGTTCTTCAGCAGTCAGCTTTCTTTATAGTCCAACTCTCAGCTAGTGGGAATTTGCTATGTAACTCAGGGAGCTCAAACTGGGGCTCTGTGGCAACCTAGAGGGGTGGGATGGGGAGGGAGGTGGGCGGGGG
>SJYG01000714.1:925626-971191 GCA_006410535.1 Litocranius walleri
GGGTGGGATGGGGAGGGAGGTGGGAGGGGGATTCAAGAGGGAGGGGACACATGTATACTTAGGGCTGATTCCTGTTGAGGTATGGCAGAAAGTAGCATGATATTATAAAACAATTATCTTCCAATTACAAAAAAAAAAATAAGGAAAGAAATAAAACCTCTGTTTCCAAATAAAGATACAGTGGTATCAGACCAAACGTGGCAGAGCATAGACAGAAATATGGTGGTCCAGGGCCACTGACAAATGAGCACGAGACGTTGTTTAGAATTTATAAATACAAAGGGCTTGCTCGGCACACAAATTCAGCCAGTGGTCGCTGCAGATGTTTGTGGATCTGTAAGGAGGACGTGACCTTGGACATCAAAGCAGGAACCAGGATGACTTCACCTCTCGTCCTCTTTCCCATTAGTGAGAGATGACTTAGGCATCGGGGAATTAAATCAGGAGGCTGGGGGCCCACAGGGAATGATGTATTGTGGACCTGGAGACCTCTTGCCTACAACCAAAGCAAACAAACATTTCACCTCAGACCCTAAAACTAATTACTGAGTTGCCTCTCTGCAGACCAGACCCTGGAGTTTCTGAATGTAAAAAAAAAAAAAAACAGGCACAGATGTCACCCCTGGGGATACTCACGTGTTCTCAGACGTGACTGTATGCTCCTTCCTGGAGTTTTTAGCCCATGTTATGAGAACACACACACACATGGTGATGTATATATTATATGTGAAGGAAAATATTGCCTGCCACACTGGTAAAAAAAAAAAAAAAAAAAAGGACACTGCAGACAGCAAGTCATTACATTACAGCTGCCCAACTTTGAGCCCTGAGGGAACTCAGGAGAGAAACCAAACTCCGTGGTGGCTCAGACTGTAAAGAAACATAAGTGAAAGTCTCTTAGTCGTGTCCAGTGCTTTGCAACCCCATGGGACCATACAGTCCACGGAATTCTCCAGGCCAGAATATTGGAGTGCATATCCACAGACTTCTCCAGGGGATCTTCCCAACCCAGGGATCGAACCCAGGTCTCCCGCATTGCAGGCGGATTCTTTACCAGATGAGCAATCAGTGAAGCCAGAAAAACAGTTACTGGTCCCAAACAGCTGAAGGGCAGATCAAAGGAACGATTTGGGTGAGCCCAGACTTTTGCGTCTTCTTGTACACAGAAAAACAGTAAATTCCTTAACTCAAGGCGTCTGTTGTCGTTGACTCTCTAAATTATGTCTCACCAACTCTTTGCAACCCCATGGTCTGCAGAACGCACAGCTTTCCTGTCGTACACTATTTCCCAGAGTTTACCCAAACTCATGTACATGGAGTTGGTGCTGCCATCTAACCATCTCATCCTCTGTCACCCCCTTCTCCTCCTGCCTTCAATCTTCCCCAGCATCAGGGTCTTTTCCAATGAGTCAGTTGTTTGCATCAGGTGGCCAAAGGATTGGAGTTTCAGCTTCAGCATCAGTCCTTCCAATGAACATTCAGGACTGATTTCCTTTAGGATAGAGTGGTTTGATCTCCTTGTTGTCAAGGGACTCTCCAGAGTCTTCTCCAGTAGCACAATTTGAAACCATAAATTCTTCGAGCTGTCTGATTTTCTTTAAATTAAGAGGAAAAGGGGATGAGAGAGGATGAGATGGTTGGATGGCATCACTGACTCAATGGACATGAGTTTGACCAAACTCTGGGAGTTGGTGATGGACAGAGAGCCCTGGCGTGCTGCAGCCCATGGGGTCACAATGAGTTGGACACGACTGAGCAACTGAACTGAACTGAAACTTCTGATGATGTGAGTACCTAGCCTTTGCTGCGAAAACTCCTATACACCCTGACTTTCCCCTTGTCTCATCAGAGCAGCCCCTCAGAGTTACCTGAGATGCTGTGTACCAGGCTTAAGTCCTCAGCTTTGTCCACTGAATCAAACAGATGTCTCAGCGTTCAGGTTGCGCATTTTTCTTTTTCTTTTTTTCAGTTGATACACATAATATACATCTAACAAACTGTTCTTCTATCCAGAAATACGTATTTGCGTTGAGAAATAATCTTTTCATAGTTTTTTAATTTAATAGGAAGAGGTGATCATGATGATTACTTATTTGTGGGAAATAGTATGATTATTTTGTGTGCTCAGCCAGGTGTGTCTGTTTGTGACCCTATGGACTGCCGCACACCAGACTCCTCTCTCTATTAGATTTCCCAGGCAAGAATACTGCAGTGGGTTCCCATGTCCTTCTCCAGGGGATCTTCCCAACCCGGGGATCGAACCCAGATCTCCCCAGCATGGCAGGCAGATTCTTTACCACTGAGCCACCTGGCAAGCCCATACCTGATGACTGCTGCTGCTGCTGCTGAGTCGCTTCAGTCGTGTCCGACTCTGTGCAACCCCATAGATGGCAGCCCACCAGGCTCCCCCATCCCTGGGATTCTCCAGGCAAGAGCACTGGAGTGGGCTGCCATTTCCTTCTCCAATGCATGAAAGTGAAAAGTGAAAGTGAAGTCGCTCAGTCGTGTCCAACTCTTAGCGACCCATGGACTGCAGCCCACCAGGCTCTTCCATCCGTGGGATTTTCCAGGCAAGAGTACTGGAGTGGGGTTCCACTGCAGTGCCTATTAAATGATGATGAAGAGAAGGAAGAAAGATATTGAAATATATTATTTTCTTGGGCACAGATCCTCCCTTTTGGGCCACCAGGCACCAGTTTTGAGGAAAATAATCTTTTTCACTGACCGTGGAGGGTGGGATCATCTCCGGATGATTCAGGTGCATACGACTAACTGTGCACTTTACTTCCTTTTCCATTACTCCAAGTTGGAGAAGGAAATGGCAACCCACTCCAGTAATCTTGCCTGTAGAAATCCCATGGACAGAGGAGCCTGGAGGGCTACAGTCCATGGCGTCACAAACAGTCAGACATGACTGAGTGACTGACCGTTACTCCAAGTCACTGAATAGAGTTCCCTGGGCTCTACAGTATTACCTTGTTGATCCATCTTACAGATTAGCAGTTGCCATCTGCTAATCCCAAACTCCCGGGCTATCCCTCCAACTCCTAGGCTATCCCTCCGACTCCCATCTTCCCCTTGGGTACCCCAAATCTGTTCTCTATGTTTGTGGCAACTCATTTTGCTCTATTTTATTCTGTTTAATCAGAGGTTTGATGACCATTTCAGCTCCACAGCAGTTGTGAAGACCACTAAGTTTCATGCTAAGCATGTCTCGTTGGATGTGGGGGTCTTTGTACCTAATTTCAACGATGAAGTAATTTTTCTAGACTGGACATCTGGGCGACAGGACCCAGACCCATTCCCAAAGGTAGGATGGCCATTTATTATAGTTTATTTACACATTTCCTGATGGAGAAGGGAATGGAAACCCACTCCAGTATTCTTGCCTGGAGACTCCTGTGGACAGAGGAGCCTGGCGGGGTGCAGTCCATGGGGTCACAAAAGAGTTGGACTTAACTGAGCAAATGGCACACACAGCTTGATTGAAATGCCAACCACACTCAGTAACACTTCTTAAGTGCAACATCCATCCAGAAATACAGTTATATCAAAACCTGATTGAAGAACCCAAGTTATTTTCAGCTACTAGGAGGTTATAATTCCCCTGTTGAAATCAAAATATTGATTATCTTGATTACTCCAAGTCACTGAATAGAGTTCCCTGGGCTCTACAGTATTACCTTGTTGATCCATCTTACAGATTAGCAGTTGCCATCTGCTAATCCCAAACTCCCGGGCTATCCCTCCAACTCCTAGGCTATCCCTCCGACTCCCATCTTCCCCTTGGGTACCCCAAATCTGTTCTCTATGTTTGTGGCAACTCATTTTGCTCTATTTTATTCTGTTTAATCAGAGGTTTGATGACCATTTCAGCTCCACAGCAGTTGTGAAGACCACTAAGTTTCATGCTAAGCATGTCTCGTTGGATGTGGGGGTCTTTGTACCTAATTTCAACGATGAAGTAATTTTTCTAGACTGGACATCTGGGCGACAGGACCCAGACCCATTCCCAAAGGTAGGATGGCCATTTATTATAGTTTATTTACACATTTCCTGATGGAGAAGGGAATGGAAACCCACTCCAGTATTCTTGCCTGGAGACTCCTGTGGACAGAGGAGCCTGGCGGGGTGCAGTCCATGGGGTCACAAAAGAGTTGGACTTAACTGAGCAAATGGCACACACAGCTTGATTGAAATGCCAACCACACTCAGTAACACTTCTTAAGTGCAACATCCATCCAGAAATACAGTTATATCAAAACCTGATTGAAGAACCCAAGTTATTTTCAGCTACTAGGAGGTTATAATTCCCCTGTTGAAATCGAAATATTGATTATCTTGAGAAGTCTTCTTGGGAAGACTTCCTGAAAGTTGACCAGCTCCACCTCAGATCATCCAGTGTTTGACGCCAGAGTTTGGGGACCCCTGCCTAAGAGCAAGCACCTGATAGAAATAACTTATTCATATAAACTGGTAAGGAAGCGATGGAAGCAGAAAGGAACAGAAGACCAAGTCAAGCAAAACTCTGCTTCCGGTGGGTGAAAGCAGGGAAGAATCAAATCCGCCTGTCAATGCAGGAGATGTGGGTTTGATCCCCGGTTCAGGAAGAGCACCTGAAGGTGGAAATGGCAACCCACTCTAATCTTCTTGCCTGCAGAGTCTCATGGACAGAGGAGCCCGGTGGACTACAGTCCACAGGGTGGCAAAGAGTCGGACACGAGTCAGTGAGTAAACAACAAAGCTTCCGCTGGAGAGTTTATCCTAGAGGGAGCTCTCTGGTGTGAGGAATGGAGATGCTTGTCAACATCCTAGAAAGCACCCAGCAGCCCCCACAGCCGTGAAAGATCCAGCCTCAGACGTCAATAGAAACCGAGCTGGAAAACTCTCCAAGGACGTTCTTCCGGAGAAGAATGAAGCTGTGTGCAATGAGCAGCCAGTGCTCACGGCAGCCGGCGATTTTGTTTGACGACCCCGCATGGACAACTCATTCAGAAAGGGCGCCATGTTTCACATCAGTTTCAAATAAATGGCAAGGTCGTGATTCTTCCAAACTCATGAACCTGTTTTCGTTCAATGAGGGGCTTCCGAATATAGACAGCAATGTGATGGTGTGATGGTAACCTAGGGGTCAGCTACACACGGGCACTTCCCATGGACACTTGCTATCCAGGTCTACAAGGAGTAAACCAGATGCTGCTGTAGCTGCTCAGCTTCAACACCCCCTGAAAGGAGTGCAAGGTGCAGAGCAGACAGGAGGCATCCCTGCTCAGGGAAAAACTGGCAGGTTTTCAGACAGTTAGATATTCTTAGGAGCTGATTTTGTGAGCCAAATTTTTGTATCTCTTACTATGCAGAAAAGCATCCCTTCACGTGATGACTGTTCCTTGTGATTAGTGAAAACTTCTGCAAAAAAAAAAAAATATATATATATATACATATATATGTGCCTGATTACATGCCCCTTCAGCAAAATCACATATATACTGGCCTTTCTCTTTGCCTCTTTGGAGCAGTCTCTCCGAGCTGTCTGAGGTGCTGTCTCAGACAGAAAAGTCTATCGTCCTCATTTTGCCCCCGAAAAAACTTAACCCGCAACTCTCAGCATTGTGCATTTTCTTTTTAGTAGCTGGACACTTGGTTTTGCCAAGGACTTTGTCCCAACCGCAGAATTAATGAAACCGCTGCTGGGAAATTCGGACGGAGCTGACGTGCCTGCAGGAAGTGACTGCCGTTGACGAAGTTTCTTTGCAAATTCTGAAAGTTTGATCCCCGTGGGATTCCATTAACATAATTAAAGGGAGGATTTATTTTGTTCTCGTTAAGTGGTATGAAAGGGACTGATGATATGCTGCCCTTCTTGGGACATTAATTTAATCTTGAAATTCTTAAGAGCAGGGAGGGGACAGGCTTTAATATTAAACACAGTATATGTCCCAGGTTCCCTTGAGGAGAGAGACCGTGGCTTTGGTCTGCTTGAATTATTCATGAATCTGTGCCATATTTTTATGCATTTAGGTAGTGAGATGATTTTCCATTTTTCCCCATGATGGATAGATCAGAAACATGAAGAAATAAAGCAAAGAGTACCTCTTGAGACTCGCGGACAACAGCTGGCCAGAATAGTATGACGTCCTGTATCTTTCTCGTGTGACTTGGGCAAAACACAATAGAATGAAAACTGATACCTTTTTTTTTATATGAAAGGGAGTTTGGGTGAATCACTCTTGATAATTTGTAACTTTGTTCATTTCTAAGCCAACATTCAAATTTAAAAACATATGTGAAACGTACAATATAAAATATATTAAAATTAAACATATAAATGGGGCTTCCCAGGTGGATCAGCAGGTAGAGAATCCACCTGCCAATTCAGGAGACGCAGGTTTGATCCCTGGGTCGGGAAGATCCCCTGGAGGAGGGCATGGCAACCCACTCCTATGTTCTTGCCTGGGGGAATCCCATGGACAGAGGAGCCTGGCGGGCAACAGTCCAGGGAGTTGCAAGCAGTCGGAAGTGACTGAAGCAACTTAGCCCACATGCATGCATGAAAACATATACATAAAAGCTAAAATTTCCCCCCGTTCTTAAGTGAAAACATACTGGCAGAAACACTTTCATCTTATTCAATGACTAAACTCGGATCTATTTTTTGTGACTGTTTTTCAAGATTAAAAAAGAAAAAGGTCAACTATATACATGGACTATCAAGTGACAGACTGTTGTTGCTATTTATTCACAAAGTCATTCCCAAATCGTTGCAAGCCCATGAACTGCACCATGCCAGGCTTCCCTGTCCTTCGCCATCTCCCAGACTTTGCTCAAATTCATATCCATGAGTCGATGATGCTATCTAACCATCTCATCCTCTGCCACCCTCTTCCTCTTTTGCCTTCAACTTTTCCCAGGATCAAGGTCTTTTCCAAAGAGACCTTTCCAGTGAGAGCCAGACTTCGGTTTTAAAAGTTTTTTGTTTTTTGTTTTTTTTGCCTCACCTCACAGAATGTGGGTATTACTTCTCCAACCAGAGATTGAACCCTTGCCTCCTGCGTTGAAAGCAGGGGAGTCTTAACCAGCAGCAGATTTCCAAAGGAAGTCCCAAGAGATAGACTCTTCTTATAAAAGTGTTGAGGCCAGCGAAGAAACAAAATTGCTTCTAATTTGATCTTTTTTTTTTTTTTTTGAAATGATGAGAATCAAGTTGCTTGTGTCTCTGCGTGAATGACCGGGCTTCTCTCAGAAGTTAGCTATAAAAATGTTGAATTATGGCATGTCACTGCTAGGATGAGCTACTCCAGAAAACCTTCAGAGCAGCAGGAATGGGCAAAATGTGGTGTCACAAGGTTGCAGGAAAAAAAAAATAATAATGATTTAGAGCAATTGACAGGAGAAGGATCAGACCCAGATGATGCTGAAAGAAATATGTTCCCTTAAAATGGAAAGAGTAAAATCAACCAGGAAATGAAGTGGTCAACTTTTAGGAAGTCTTCCCAAGATAATCAATATTTTGATTTCAACAGGGGAATTATAACCTCCTAGTAGCTGAAAATAACTTGGGTTCTTCAATCAGGTTTTGATATAACTGTATTTCTGGATGGATGTTGCACTTAAGAAGTGTTACTGAGTGTGGTTGGCATTTCAATCAAGCTGTGTGTGCCATTTGCTCAGTTAAGTCCAACTCTTTTGTGACCCCATGGACTGTACCCTGCCAGGCTCCTCTGTCCACGGGAGTCTCCAGGCAAGAATACTGGAGTGGGTTTCCATTCCCTTCTCCATCAGGAAATGTGTAAATAAACTATAATAAATGGCCATCCTACCTTTGGGAATGGGTCTGGGTCCTGTCGCCCAGATGTCCAGTCTAGAAAAATTACTTCATCGTTGAAATTAGGTACAAAGACCCCCACATCCAACGAGACATGCTTAGCATGAAACTTACTGGTCTTCACAACTGCTGTGGAGCTGAAATGGTCATCAAACCTCTGATTAAAGAAAATAAAATAGAGCAAAATGAGTTGCCACAAACATAGAGAACAGATTTGGGGTACCCAAGGGGAAGATGGGAGTCGGAGGGATAGCCTAGGAGTTGGAGGGATAGCCCGGGAGTTTGGGATTAGCAGATGGCAACTGCTAATCTGTAAGATGGATCAACAAGGTAATACTGTAGAGCCCAGGGAACTCTATTCAGTGACTTGGAGTAAGGGTCATTCACTCAGTCATGTCTGACTGTTTGTGACGCCAGGGACTGTAGCCCTCCAGGCTCCTCTGTCCATGGGATTTCTACAGGCAAGATTACTGGAGTGGGCTGCCATTTCCTTCTCCAACTCGGAGTAAGCTATAATGGAAAAGAATATGAATAGACAGAGAGAGAAAGACTTTCCAGGTGTCTCAGTGGTAAAGACTCTGCCTGCCAAGGCAGTAGACCTGTGTCTAATCCCTGGGTCAGGAAGNCAAGATAATCAATATTTTGATTTCAACAGGGGAATTATAACCTCCTAGTAGCTGAAAATAACTTGGGTTCTTCAATCAGGTTTTGATATAACTGTATTTCTGGATGGATGTTGCACTTAAGAAGTGTTACTGAGTGTGGTTGGCATTTCAATCAAGCTGTGTGTGCCATTTGCTCAGTTAAGTCCAACTCTTTTGTGACCCCATGGACTGTACCCTGCCAGGCTCCTCTGTCCACGGGAGTCTCCAGGCAAGAATACTGGAGTGGGTTTCCATTCCCTTCTCCATCAGGAAATGTGTAAATAAACTATAATAAATGGCCATCCTACCTTTGGGAATGGGTCTGGGTCCTGTCGCCCAGATGTCCAGTCTAGAAAAATTACTTCATCGTTGAAATTAGGTACAAAGACCCCCACATCCAACGAGACATGCTTAGCATGAAACTTACTGGTCTTCACAACTGCTGTGGAGCTGAAATGGTCATCAAACCTCTGATTAAAGAAAATAAAATAGAGCAAAATGAGTTGCCACAAACATAGAGAACAGATTTGGGGTACCCAAGGGGAAGATGGGAGTCGGAGGGATAGCCTAGGAGTTGGAGGGATAGCCCGGGAGTTTGGGATTAGCAGATGGCAACTGCTAATCTGTAAGATGGATCAACAAGGTAATACTGTAGAGCCCAGGGAACTCTATTCAGTGACTTGGAGTAAGGGTCATTCACTCAGTCATGTCTGACTGTTTGTGACGCCAGGGACTGTAGCCCTCCAGGCTCCTCTGTCCATGGGATTTCTACAGGCAAGATTACTGGAGTGGGCTGCCATTTCCTTCTCCAACTCGGAGTAAGCTATAATGGAAAAGAATATGAATAGACAGAGAGAGAAAGACTTTCCAGGTGTCTCAGTGGTAAAGACTCTGCCTGCCAAGGCAGTAGACCTGTGTCTAATCCCTGGGTCAGGAAGATCCCCAGATAAAGGAAATGGCACCCCACTCCAGCATTCTTGCCTGGAGAATTGCATGGACAGAGAAGCCTGGCAGGCTACAGTCCATGGGGTTGCAAAGAGTCAGACAGGACTTAGCACGCAAGCATATGTGTGCAGCTGAATCACCTAATTCTACAGTAGTAATTAACACAACACTGTAAGTCAACAAGACTTCAATTTTTTAAAAAAGAAAACAAGGTGTATGTGTCTGTCATTTATCTTTATGCTCAGCTAGGAGAAGGCAATGGCATCACACTCCAGTGTTCTTGCCTGGAGAATCCCAAGGACAGGAGAGCCTGGTGGGATGCTGTCTATGGGGTCACACAGAGTCGGACACGACTGAAATGACTTAGCAGCAGCAGCAGCAGAAGCAGGGTGTAAGGCTTAAAGTCTGTTATATAAATGTGCAAATAAGCAAATGAATGGTTAAAAGAGGATAGAGCAGAGGAGGGCCCTTTAAAAACCTCTGCTCAGGGAGGCATGTTCAAATCTTTGCCAGCCCCGTGCTTTGGCCACAGAGTAATAGCTACAGTTTACTAAACCGCTACATTGTGCCAAGCATTTTTGCTTCATTAACTGGAATTCTCACTAAAGCCCCCGCCCCCCCCAGAACACATGGTGAGTCCACTTGCCAAGAATATAGAACTAAGAAGGGCCAGTATTAGACTTGGAATCCAAGACTATCTGACTGTTAAGTCTGGGGGATTATAATTCATAGCTGGTTCTTTGGGGAGATAACAAAAATAATTTATATTAAAATGTATTCCTGGGCTTGCCTGGTGGCTCAGTGGTAGAGAACCAGCCTGTCAAGGCAGGAGACACAGGTTCGATCCCTGGGTCGGGAAGATCCCCTGGAGAAGGAAATGGCAACCCACTCAGGTATTCTTGCCTGGAGAATCCCATGGGCCAAGGAGCCTGGCAGGACACAGCATAAGGAGTTGCAAAGAGTCGGACATGCCTTAGCAAGTGGTGCATGCGTGCCAAGTCATTCCAGTTCTGTTGCTCTTCTGTCCACGGGATTCTCCAGGCAAGAATACTGGAGAAGGTTGTCATGCCCTTCTCCAGGGGGGCTTTCCCATCCAGGGATCGAACCTGCATCTCCTGCCACAACAGCAGTAACAACACTATCCCTTTACCTAACCACCATCTCCAAATGTGAGGAACTCTTAAGCTGCTCTAAGGCATCAAAAGTCCTCGTGTTTCTGTTCAACCCCAGCCCTTGTTCAGACGTACATTTTCCCAACCTTATTAGCAGAGGTTACACTTTAAGTGATAAAACTAAATGGCTCTTGAAAAGTATATGTGTTTCAAAGTCCAAATCTCTTTTCTCAACAGCCAACACTAATGCCTTACAACGACGATAGTGACAAGGAGATTAATTAGCCTCCATTCTGCAAAATACTCTTTGTTTCTGTTGCCTGATATATTTTTTTCCTTGGATGTGTTTCCAGTGAGAGCAGTGAAAGAAAAAAAAAAAAAAAGGAGAAGTCTGGGAGCAATGCCTGGAATATTATTAAATTATCCTTGTCCTGTTCATTGATTTACAACCTGTGGGACTTCAGAGTATCAGAGCATTTTGTGTTCTAGTGATTGTCTCAGGCTTTTTTGTGTCTATTTCCGTTTGATTTAAAATGTGTGTGTGAAGTCACTTCACTTGTGTCCAGCTCTTTGCGACCCCATGGACTGTAGCCCACCAGGCTCCTCTGTCCGCGGGATTCTCCAGGCAAGAATATGGGAGCGGGTTGCCATTTCCTTCTTCAGGGCATCTTCCCAACCCGGGGACTGAATCCATGTCTCGTGTCTTTTATATTGGCCTGCAGCTTCTTTACCTCCAGAGCCAACTGGGAAGCCAATTCGTGGTAAAGGACGGTTTCTTTAAAATCAGGCAGGAGCTGGAATCCCCACGACGGCTCAGTGTGCTTCCGAGTAAATTTAGGAATCAAAGCATAACGCAATCAGTGCGGCTGGAAGTTAAAAACCATGCCATCTGACATTATTCCGTTTGTATTTTTAAGAGGGAGGTTATAATTTCCTTCATATTTATCTCATTTTGTCATCATTCACTGGATTCTTTCATGTCACCCTTCTTTTGTTGGGCTTTATTTATCTCCTATTAGAGCCATTGGAATCATTAGGAAGTAAATCACACCACAGGTAATAGTGAGAAGTTAATATGCTCCTGTAAATTATCTTTATTTCTTCCAAAGTTTTACTCAAAGATATATACTATGTGCCACCAGCCAACAAAATAGGGAAAATGCTTTCCTGACACACAAAATGCAACTCTGACTAGCTTTTGGCAGCTCACATTGAAAAAAAAAGAAAAAGCCCAATGGGTTGCACGCTGCTGTGCACCAGGGTTGCTCCGACTTTGGGGTGCTATTTCAGTCATTTCTTATTTTATTGTGAGCACCTGCCATTAACATGAATAATATACATGGTTATCAGATTTATATAAGAAGCTGGAGATGTAGGCTCACACCCTATGTGTCTCAGAGTGAGCCGAAGAAAACTTGAATCATTCAATTTTTAAAAATTAAAAATCCATTGGCTGATCTGAGTGACAGTTTGTACAGCAAAATCGGGATATATGCTTGCTTCCTTCCCTGTATTTAATAGCTTGCAAAGGCATGACCTGATTCTCAAGTAGTTTTTAGAGATGATCAGTGTGCCTACTTATAGCATGATCGTGAACTCACACATGTAATCAAAATTTGCATTTTTATTTATTTCTTCATTTCTTTGGCTGCATCGCACGGCATGTGGGATCCTAGTTACCCAACCAGGGATCAAACTCGAGTCTCATGCATGGGAAGCACAGAGGGTAACCACTGGACTGCCAGGCAAGTCTGAAAATCTGTATTACTATATTAAAATTGCTATCCTTATATGTCCCACTGTCTCCTAGTTTTATATAGTCTATTTCAACTTGAATAGAACTTGCATCCTACTGTTAAGATTGTATAAATGTCAGTTATGCTGAATTGGTTCATGGTGCTTTTCAGGCCTACTATATACCCTTTGCTCTGTATTTTTCCAACTCTCCTGTAAATGTGTTATCGTACTTGCAAAATTAAAAAAAAAAAAAAGGAACGAGGGGAACAAACAAAGAAGAAAAAAGGATGAATACATAAGACACTAATAAATGCATTAAACTAATTTTGAAGAGAATCTGAGTGCAGGGGGACAAGTGTGGAAATAAAAAGAATATATAGATTTCCCTATAGGGAAAGGATAGTGTATATAGGGATTCCCTGGTGGCTCAGATGCCTGCAATGAGGGAGACCCGGGTTTGATCCCTGGGTCGGGAAGATCCCCTGGAGAAGGAAATTGCAACCCACTCCAGTATTCTTGCCTGGAGAATCCCAGGGACAGAGGAACCTGGTGAGCTCCAGTCCATCCAGTTGCAGAGTCAGACACAACTGAGTGAGTAAAAACACTACATGTGTGTAAAAAAAGTCAGCATCCTTATTAATAGCCAGAGTGTGTCATCTTTAGCCAGTGGGAATCCATTCAAGTTGACTCTTGCATGTCTTTGACACCATCCCAGAAGTCTTCAACGCTTCCTAGTAACTGCACAGCTGATGGACGGAATTCTTTATCAATGAATTTCAAGTGAAAAATGAACAGAGATGGGCCTAAGGAAAGAATCCCTATTTTTCAGCCCCTTGTGAATGAATGGATCTCAGTGATGGCCACCAAGGTCTTCAAACATCTCCAAAAGAGAAGAGCTTGCTGACCCTGGTGGAGGAATTCAATAGGATGAATGAGGCTGTCTTGCTCCAAGCCTCCCTCTCTCAGTTCCTGGGGGCTCCAGGCACCCCTGAGTTTGTGCCCGCCTCCCTCCCACCTCCGCCTCTGTCCTCACGTGTCTTCTTCTCTGTGTCTGTGTCTCTCCTCTCCTGTGTCTTATAAAGAGCTTGCCACTGGGTTTAGGGCCACCCGCATCCAGGAGGACCTCATTTCCAGATCCTTCACTTTACATCTGCAAAGACACTGTTTTCAAGATAGGTCCTGTTCTGAGGTCAAGGTGCCCCAGAGTTGACCCACCAGAGCCTCCAGGGGAGGGTCCTTCCATCTCTTCCAGCTTCTGGGGGCTCCAGGCGTCCATCCCTGGGCTGGTGGCCACCTCCTTCCTGTCTCCCCCTCCGTCTGCACGTGGCTTCTCCTCTGTGTCCACGTCTCTCTTCTTCTCTGTCTTATCAGGACAGTGTCCCTGGGTTTAGGGCCATCCTCGTCCAGGAGGACCTCATCTCAGACCCTTCACTGTATCACATCTGCAGAGACCCCGTTTCCAAATGACATGCCATTGTGAGGTTCCAGCTGAACATGAGTTTCTGAGGAACGTAAGAGTCTTGAAGCAGATTGGCAATCCAGATCCCGCAGAGGTAGCTGTAACATAGGTTCGGCCGACCTGGTGGGGAGCTCAGCGCCTAGAACGGCCAGAGTTCTGCCAAGCCGAAGTAAGTGGCTCCCAGCTTATGACCCTCCAGCAACCAATCAAGGGTCAAGGTCCCTTCCTTGGTGGGAGGCACAGACTTGAGGACAGGCAATGCCTTGTAATCCACAGTTGTTCTCAGGAATGGATGGAGCCTGAAGCAGCCAAAATTTCCAGCAGAGAGGGACTAGTACGCAACTCTGAAAACAGGATCTGTCTCCCATGACAAGCAGTCGCTCAGTCCTGTCCGACTCTTTGGGACCCCATGGACTGTAGCCCTCCAGGCTCCTCTGTCCATGGGATCCATCTTCTTTGAACTTAAGTTCTCAACATGAAGCTCTCTCAAGTCTTTCATATTTTCCTAAATAAGTCTCAATATCACTCACTCCTTGGCAACCATGTCAGGTCAATTTAAGGATGCTCTAAATGCCGCATGTACTGAGTATAAGCTGCTAAGTCCAAGGGCATAGAGGCATTTAGTCACTAAGTCCTGTTGGACTCTTTTGCAATCCCATGGACTGTAGTCCACCAGGCTCTTCTGTCTATGGGATCCTCCAGGCAAGAAGAGTACAGTGGGTTGCCATTTCCTTCTCCAAAGGAGCCTCCCAACCCAGGGGTCAAACCCGGGCCTCCTGTGCCTCCTGCATACCCATGGGTTCTTTACCACCGAGCCAGCTGGGAAGCCCCAAAAGAATAGTCATGAAAGCAAAGAAGAAATGAGCTTGGGGTATAAAAGACGCTTACTCCTTGGAAGAAAAGTTATCACCAACCTAGATAGCATATTCAAAAGCAGAGACATTACTTTGCCAGCTAAGATCCATCTAGTCAATGTTATGGTTTTTCCCGTGATCACGTATGGATGTGAGAGTTGGACTGTGAAGAAAGCTGAATGCCGAAGAATTGATGTTTTTGAACTGTGTGTTGGAGAAGACTCTTGAAAGTCCCTTGGACTGCAAGGAGATCCAACCAGTCCATTCTAAAGGAAATCAGTCCTGGGTGTTCTTTGGAAGGAATGATGCTGAAGCTGAAACTCCAATAGTTTGGCCACCTGATGGGAAGAGTTGACTCATTGGAAAAGACTCTGATGCTGGGAGGGATTGGGGGCAGGAGGAGAAGGGGACGACCAAGGATGAGATGGCTGGATGACATCACGGACTCGATGGATGTGAGTCTGAGTGAACTCCAGGAGTTGGTAATGGACAGGGAGGCCTGGTGTGCTGTGATTCATGGGGTTGCAAAGAGTCGGACACGACTGAGCGACTGAACTGAAGTGAACTGATGGATTTTTCACATTAACAGGCTTCCTAGTGGAGTCTGAGTAAATACTGACCTGTTCTCTGTGACATATCCCAGGTCTAGTATGATGCTGGTTTTTCTTTCTTAGCTTTCTTTAATCAGGAAGGTTTCAACAATGTCTCATGTCACCCTACAGGCATCCATGACTAGGAGGGCACAGATGGTTGTGAAAATACTCAAGAAACAGTGAATATTCCTGTTATTGTATATTAAGTTATACCACACAACCTTATATTGCTAGACCTATGAGCCTCTAAATAAACTCTGAAAGTGAAAAGTGAAAGTGAAGTCGCTCAGTCGTGTCTGACTCTTTGTGACCCCATGGATTGTAGTCCACCAGGCTCCTCCGTCCGTGGGATTTTCCAGGCCAGAATACTGGAGTGGGTTGCCATTTCCTACTCTAAGCTGCTCAAAATAGTGGAAATATACATTTATAAAAGCATCTTTTAATGCAATTTCACTCTTTCATTATGTAAACACAGACATTGTAAAAAAAAAATGTATCTTGCATCAAAAAACACAAAGGAGGGAAAAAAATAACCTGCTTCTATCTGCTACCTAGAGATAACTTTTTTTTTTTGGAGAGGTAACTATTAACATTTTACTTTATAAACTGCCAATCATTCTGTGCTGTAGTTGCTGTTTTGCTCCTCAGCCCTGTCCAACTCTTTGAGACCTCATAGACTGTAGCACTCCAGGCTTCCCTGCGTGACCAACTCCCAGGGCTTGCTCAAACTCAGGTCTATTGATTGACTGAGTCAGTGATGCCATCCAGCCGTCTCATCCTCTGTTGCCAGCTTCACCTCCTGTCTTCCATGTTTCCAGAATCGGATCTTTTCCAAATGAGTTGGCTCTTCAAATCCAGTGACCAGAGTATTGGAGCTTCCAAATGAATCTTCAGGGTTCATTTCCTTCAGGATGCAGTGATTTAATCTCCTCACTGTCCAAGGAACTCATATTATATGGAATTTTATCATAATATTTTCATATTCTCACATTTTTCAAAAGGTACATTTTTTCAATTGATAAATATTATAAAGAATTTCCCCTTTTCTATTGTGTACTTTTTGGTATTACCATAGTAATCCATGGAATACATTTGCATATAGTACCAATAATTTGCACAGTAGTCTACTGGTATATATTTAGAAAGCTGAAGTATCCTGTTTATAAGCTATAAAAGGTGATAGTGATAAATATTCTCATCATAAAACTTAATGCTGGGACTTCCCTGGTGGTTGAGTGGCTAAGACTCCAGGCTTCCAACGCAGGGGCCCAGGTTCCATCTCTGGTCAGGGAACTACATCCCACATGTTGCAACTAAAAATCCTGTTTGCTGCAACTAAGTCCCGGTACAGTTAAATAAATCAATAAAGTAAATAATCTGTATACATTATATGTGCAGATAAAACTAACACTCTGCCCATCGTTTTCCCGAAGAAAATCGCTAGAATAAATATACGTCATCTTGCTTTAAAAATGAAAAAAAAATCATGCTGAAACTTCTTCCAAAAAGGGCAAGCAACAAAAAAAGTGCACTGCAGCAAATCTCAGAGCTCGAGCCTTAGGGAAATAGATGCTGAAAAAATTGTGACATATGAGCAAACTCAGTAGATGTTGACTTTTTTTTTTTGAATGGCAGGAGTATGCTTTATTTTAGCTTCTTATTTCATGGAAGTTTGGAGAACGTTAATGTGTAAAAATGGATGTATGGCATTCACAGTATAAACTGATGGATTTTTCACATTAACAGGCTTCCTAGTGGAGTCTGAGTAAATACTGACCTGTTCTCTGTGACATATCCCAGGTCTAGTATGATGCTGGTTTTTCTTTCTTAGCTTTCTTTAATCAGGAAGGTTTCAACAATGTCTCATGTCACCCTACAGGCATCCATGACTAGGAGGGCACAGATGGTTGTGAAAATACTCAAGAAACAGTGAATATTCCTGTTATTGTATATTAAGTTATACCACACAACCTTATATTGCTAGACCTATGAGCCTCTAAATAAACTCTGAAAGTGAAAAGTGAAAGTGAAGTCGCTCAGTCGTGTCTGACTCTTTGTGACCCCATGGATTGTAGTCCACCAGGCTCCTCCGTCCGTGGGATTTTCCAGGCCAGAATACTGGAGTGGGTTGCCATTTCCTACTCTAAGCTGCTCAAAATAGTGGAAATATACATTTATAAAAGCATCTTTTAATGCAATTTCACTCTTTCATTATGTAAACACAGACATTGTAAAAAAAAAATGTATCTTGCATCAAAAAACACAAAGGAGGGAAAAAAATAACCTGCTTCTATCTGCTACCTAGAGATAACTTTTTTTTTTTGGAGAGGTAACTATTAACATTTTACTTTATAAACTGCCAATCATTCTGTGCTGTAGTTGCTGTTTTGCTCCTCAGCCCTGTCCAACTCTTTGAGACCTCATAGACTGTAGCACTCCAGGCTTCCCTGCGTGACCAACTCCCAGGGCTTGCTCAAACTCAGGTCTATTGATTGACTGAGTCAGTGATGCCATCCAGCCGTCTCATCCTCTGTTGCCAGCTTCACCTCCTGTCTTCCATGTTTCCAGAATCGGATCTTTTCCAAATGAGTTGGCTCTTCAAATCCAGTGACCAGAGTATTGGAGCTTCCAAATGAATCTTCAGGGTTCATTTCCTTCAGGATGCAGTGATTTAATCTCCTCACTGTCCAAGGAACTCATATTATATGGAATTTTATCATAATATTTTCATATTCTCACATTTTTCAAAAGGTACATTTTTTCAATTGATAAATATTATAAAGAATTTCCCCTTTTCTATTGTGTACTTTTTGGTATTACCATAGTAATCCATGGAATACATTTGCATATAGTACCAATAATTTGCACAGTAGTCTACTGGTATATATTTAGAAAGCTGAAGTATCCTGTTTATAAGCTATAAAAGGTGATAGTGATAAATATTCTCATCATAAAACTTAATGCTGGGACTTCCCTGGTGGTTGAGTGGCTAAGACTCCAGGCTTCCAACGCAGGGGCCCAGGTTCCATCTCTGGTCAGGGAACTACATCCCACATGTTGCAACTAAAAATCCTGTTTGCTGCAACTAAGTCCCGGTACAGTTAAATAAATCAATAAAGTAAATAATCTGTATACATTATATGTGCAGATAAAACTAACACTCTGCCCATCGTTTTCCCGAAGAAAATCGCTAGAATAAATATACGTCATCTTGCTTTAAAAATGAAAAAAAAATCATGCTGAAACTTCTTCCAAAAAGGGCAAGCAACAAAAAAAGTGCACTGCAGCAAATCTCAGAGCTCGAGCCTTAGGGAAATAGATGCTGAAAAAATTGTGACATATGAGCAAACTCAGTAGATGTTGACTTTTTTTTTTTGAATGGCAGGAGTATGCTTTATTTTAGCTTCTTATTTCATGGAAGTTTGGAGAACGTTAATGTGTAAAAATGGATGTATGGCATTCACAGTATAGCTTTCCTGTGAACATTTAAAACGTTAAAGACCACTTACTATGTATGAGTTCGTCTATAATAGGAAATTAACCACTCACGCAATTAAGGCCTCTGCTTGAGGTTTTCCGTCTGACTTTGAAGTGCTAATAAGGCAAAATTACCCAAATCCAGGAAAGAAATTAAGAAATGTGAAATGTTAATTAAATTCAGGAAGGGAACTACTAGGAAAAGCGATGTGAAATGGAAATTAAACAAGGAAAAAAAAATATATATGTTTAGATAACAGGAGAAAAAATGGATTCAAATGAAGCACAGAATTAAAAGATAGATCTCTACAACTGCTTCAAGTGATTTTTTAATGAATTCAGCGATGGCTTCTGAGAATATGCAATTCTTTGTAACCCTATGGCCTGTAACCGTTCAGACTCCTCTGTTCATAGAATTTTCCAAGTAAGAATACTGAAGTGGGTTGCCATTCCTTTCTCCAGGGGATCTTCCTGACCCAGGGATCAAACCTGGGTCTCCTTACCATCTGGGTCATGTCAGAGGGAAGCCCTCTGAAAAAACAAATAAGGATCTGATTTCAACAATTGTGTGGATGTTTCCTTCACAAAACCAAAGTCCTGTAACCACACCTAATCGAAACAGAAACTCTATTTAAATTTCCACGGAAATGCCTTTTTTGGATGTAATTTGGTAACTAGGATTTCTGAATAATCCTGAAGTTCCTTTCCAAGAATGAACACGGTAATTCAAGTGAAACAGAAGCCAAGGAGGCAAGGTCTATGATATTATCCTTTGAAGGAATTCGAAACCAAATTTAGTTCCGTAAATTTTCCAGGCAATTTGAGTTTTGACAAATGGATTTGGGATCCTTCCAAACTGGCCCTGGGCACTGCACTGAAATGGCATTGATTGCGAGTTTTCCTGAATATTACATTGTTTTTCCATCTTTATCTCTTTTAAACCAAATCTGTTTTTAACATCCTGGGTTGTCTTTTTTTTTTTTTTTTAATTAGTGCTTTTAACACTCAGTGAGTAGGAAGAAAATACAAACCCATTTTTGTAATACCACATATTTCCTTTTTTTAAGGGTATTCTATAAGTTTTCTTTTTAAAATGAACTGTTCCTTGCTTTCTGTATGTACAGAAATTTTGAGGGCTTCCCTGATGGCTCAGTGGGTAAAGCATCTGCCTGCATTGCAGGAGACCTGGAGATGCAGGTTTGATCCCCAGGTCGAGAAGATCCCCTGGAGGAGGAGGTGGCAATCCAGTACGGAATCCTTGCCTTGTAAATCCAATGGACAGAGGAGCCTGGTGGGCTACAGTTCACAGGGTCACAAAAGAGTTGGACATGACTGAGTGACTGAGCATGCAATATACACTATTATATTACATATATTAATATTTATGATTAATACATATAATTTGTATATGTATTATTACGAAGTATCTCTATATATATACCATACACATATGTGCTTATGATAATTTATTTGGATATATATTTCATCATGACATCATGATGTGTTTCCATCAGCAACTATAAAGATATAAGCATGATCCATTTTTTTACTTCCAAGTGGTATATATTCCTTTTACTATGGAACCTCTGGAGGAGGGCATGGCAACCCATTCCAGTACTCTTGCCTGGAGAATCCCATGGACAGAGGAGCCTGGCGGGCTGCAGTCCACGGGGTCGCAAAGAGTCGGACACAACTGAGCGAGTAAGTAAGCGTGGGACCTACTCTGTCTTCTTTTGTATTAACTGCATAAGGAGAGGAGTATTTCACAAAGGAAGACTTAAGCATACCTGCACAAATTCTGTTCCGAAACAGGTATACGAGGTCACCGTGAAATTTCTGAAGCCTTCTCAGTGAGTTCAGGAGCACTTTCTCTCTTTAAGGGTCATGCACAGGGCTGCCCACCTGAGACAGGAAAGGGGGCACATAAGGAAGCATTTTCTGCAGATTTATCATGGTTGACCAGTTACCCACACAGTCTTGGAGGGGCAGAAATAATATGGACTCATTGAAGCTAACAATCTCCATGGAATTTGGTGAAAGAGCAATGGTATAACAGACCTTCACCTTTTCTAAAGTGTATTATGACTTGACATACTCATCTAAGGAGAGTCTCTAAAAGAAAAACGTGAGGCTGTGTTCTGGCATCTAATAAGATTTACAGATTTGGAAAACCTACACAAGAATATTAAAATCTCTGAAATTGCCTGCACAAAGGATCCTATTTTTTTCAGCATCCACATATTATCTAAGGGGAATTTCCTCCTCCCTACTAAGTATGGGCATAACTTTTTGAGAAATAAAGTCAAAAAATGGAAAAATTACTGAACACTCATTGTTTTTTATTACTGAGAGTAAAAAAAAAACACAGTTTTATACTCAGAATTCTCATCCATATATTAAGTCATTTGGATAAAACAGCATCTAAGATTCCTTTCACATTGGAAGATTTGTATCTGATGACAATAATGACCTGATTTGGCCATAATTATTTTTTTTCCCACAAGATAACACTTCTGTGGGCTCTCCAGGTAGCTCAGTGGTTAAAAAAAAAGTCTCCTGCTAAGGGAGGAGACACAAGAGACTTGGGTTTGATCCCAGAGTCAGGAAGATCCCCTGGAGGAGGAGATGGCAACCCATTCCAGTATCCTTGCCTGGAGAATCAATCCCATGGACAGAGGAGCCTGGTGGGTTATAGTCCAAAGAGTAGCAAAGAGTCAGACATGACTGGGCATGCACGCATAATAATAATTATACTCCTTTGCCACACTTTATCATTTATTAATTTGGAAAATTTATTTTTGATAATAGGATGTGTTATTTGGAAATATCTATATATTACATACAATATATCCTTTTCCCATATCATCTTACCTTCCTCCAATGTAGTAAGAACATAAAGACATCCTTTATAGTATCTTCAGTTGAATTTCGAAATCTATTGTTAAAGCTGATTTTTTTTTCAGCAGCAATTCATGCACAATGAACATATTCATATATACAGAGGTCCTGAAAAGACTCAAGACTTTGAAATCTCTCCCATCCTTCCAGAAGGTGCAAAAAGAACATCATTGTTTAGTTTCAAGCTTGCTTCTATTCTGGAACAAGAAAACTGCTGAGAAAATGAAAATCTAATTAACTCTCGGGTTTGCAGGAGACACGTGTGAAATTTAAAGACTGTGAAAGGCAGCACTTATCTGTCTTCGTTTATAACATGTCTTGTCATCCATTTGTGAGGTTAGTCATCCCTAAATATCTCACCTGGAAAAGGCACGTTGGTTGTCACAAAAGCAGGCAATGATGCTGAAAGTCATTTTAAGTGGCAGGAGTGGGTGAAGCTGGGAATGCTTCTTAGAAAAATTCGGAAAACAATTGTGCTACCTCATTCTTCACTCTACTGCCGGCAGCTTGCTTTGGCTTGCTAGCAATTCTAATTCTGTAATATGCTACTGAACTCCACAGCCATCTAGCAATTGCAGTGTCTCTAGAAGGTTTTGGCAAACATTTAAGGATGGATATTAGAGGCAACCAACCATCCACTGCAGGAAAAAAAGCATTAATACCCCAGATCGGCATGCAGATGTTGTCCTGTGTGATGTTGCAAGACTGACCGTCTATGAACAAGGGGTTAAGAAGGAGTAAGTGAAGAAATTAGGACCTCAGATGGTAACTGCAGGACAGTATTCATCGAGGTCTTATGCAAAATGGCCAAGATGCAGGAACAACCTACGTGTCTGTGGGTGGATGAATGGATAAAGCAAATGTGAGAAAGAGAGTGAAAAGGATGGAAGAAGAGATAGATAGAATGATGGATGGGCAGATAGACAGATGGCTAGTGGAGATGATAGCAGAGACAGATAGATAGACGATAGTAGATGTAGTAGATGAGAGACAGAGACATAGATAATAGATTAGAAAGATGGATAGATAGACAAAAATGGATGGAGAGACCGATAGTAGAGATAGACACACAGACAAGGGAATTTTATCGGGTCTTGAAAAAGAAGTAAGTTCAGCTGTGTGTGATAACATTGATGGGCCATGAGAACACCATGCTAAGTGAAATAAGGCAGACACAAGAAAGTAAATACTGCAAAATGCTGCAGAAAACAAATAGCTCTCACTTGTCATTTGTCATTCAGTCGATAAGTCGTGTCCGACTGTTTGCGACTCCATGAACCATGGCACACCAGGCTTCCCTGTCCTTCACCATCTCCCGGCGCTTGCTCAAACTCATGTCCGCTGACTCACTGAGGCCATCCAACCATCTCATTGTCTGTCACCCACTGCTCCTCCTGCCCTCAATTTTTCCCAGGATCAGGCTGTTTTCCAGTGATTTGGCTCTTATGTGTAGAATCTTAAAAAATGAACTCAGGAAAGCAGAGAGAATAATGGTGGTTTCCAGGGGTTGGGAGGTCTTCCCTGGTGGCTCAGTCATTAAAGAGTCTGTCTGCAACATGGGAGAAAGAAGTGAAGTCGCTCAGTCGTGTCCAACTCTTTGCGACCCTGTGGACTGTAGCCCACCATGCTCCTGTGTCCATGGGATTCTCCAGGCAAGAATACTGGAGTGGGTTGCCATTTCCTTCTCCAGCAATGTGGGAGACCCAGGTTCAATTCCTGGGTCAAGAAGATCCCCTGGAGAAGGAAACGGTGAAACACTCCAGTATTCTTGCCTGAAGAATCCCACGGACAGAGGAACTGGTGGGCTAGAGTCCATGGGGTCGCCAAGAGTCAGACATGACTAGGTAACTAAACTTTCAAGGGTTGGGGGCTAGTAGAATTGGGAAGATATTGGTCAAGGGATTAAAAAGTTTCACTTATGCAAGGAAAACATTTAGAAGCAATTTGATGTATCTAATCAATAATACTGTACTGTGTATTTGAAATTTGCTGATGGAGTAGTTCTTAAGTGTTTTTCTCACACACGGAAAAACTGCAAGTGTGCGAGGTGGTAAAGATGTGAATTACCTTGATTATGATCATTATTAAAAATAGATACATAACTCATTATCATGCTTTACATCTAAATATATAGGATTTTTACTTGTCAGTTACACCTCAGTGAGGCTATCAAAACAAATGAAATAGTAAATTGCACCAGATCATACTAGCAAGATACATGTGTCATCGAAGACAGCACAGTGGGCGATTAGTAACAAAACACTCATACTCTTGTCTTCAGGGTTGTGTCAAGAAGAGTCCCGGGCTGTGGAATCTAGAGAGATGGTACTGATGAACCTATCCGCAGGGCAGTGATGGAGACGCAGACATAGAGAACAAGCTTGTGGACACAGTAGGGACAGGAGATGGTTGGACGAACTGAGAGGTGAGCACGGAAAAATATACACCATCATATGTAAAACAGATAAGCCAGTGAGAATCTGCTGTGTAACTCAGGGCGCTCAACCCAGAGCTCTGTGACAACCCAGAGGGGTCGGATGGGACGGGAAGTGGGAGGGGGGTTCAAGAAGGAGGGAACGTATGTATACCGATAGCTGATTCATGTTGATGTATACCAGAAACCACACAGTATTGTAAAGCAATTCTACTCCGATGAAAAATATAATCACACACACACAACTAAAAAGCCGTGGCAAGCAGAACAAATGGAATTTTCTAGAATTATCAAGAGTCCCTGATACGGTCTTCTGCCTTCTTTGAAGGCTTCGAGAATCATCAGTTGATTATTTCGGATACATCATTAACTTGCTAAGTGACTTCAGCAAACTCACAAAGCTCTAGGGGTCTGAGGCTCACGGCTACAATTTGCCAGTCCTTCCATCAAATTATGAATCTTTCTTTAGAGAATGCAAAGCAGAGAGATGGTGCTTTTGAATGGTGGTGCTGGAGAAGACCACCCTTGAGAGTCCCGTGGACTGCAAGGAGATCAAACCAGTCCATCCTCAGTCAGTTGTGAATATTCTCTGAAAGGACTGATGCTGAAGCTGAAGCTCCAGTACTCTGGCCACCTGATGCGAAGATTTGACTCATTGGAAGAGACCCAGATGCTGGGAAAGACTGAGGGCAGGAGGAGACGGGGGCGACAGAGGGTGAGATGGCCAAACGGCATCACCTACTGGATGGACATGAGTTTGAGCAAGCTCCAGGAGTTGGGGACGGACAGGGAGGCCTGGCGTGCTGCGGTCCATGGACTCACAAAGAGTGGGACACAAGTTAGCAAATGAAAAAGAACAGCATGGCTCTCTTTGGTCACGAAGACGTGAACTGATATTACGGGAGGAGAGGATGGAACATTTCCAGCACTGGCAGGGCTTATCCTTGAGTTCCTGTGATCTAAGCCACGGTCCCCTCCTGCCCGCCAGAATTCAGAAGTGAGAAGGTCAGGTTGCAAAACTGTGACAGCGTAGAGTGGCTGTAAATGCTTCTGGAAGTCACCGTCATGGACACCATTTTCAAGGGCTGGCAATTTCTACCTTGTACAACACGTCAGCGTCTACTTTTGCCCTAATGAGTGGTCACTGCAAAGGAGGAGAGCCCAACGGTGACCAGGGTCTATAACTGTGTTTCCAGGAAATCTTAACAAGCTAAGTTGGTGCATGTGTAAGCCATCTTCTAAACGCTCCAGCATGTATCCACCCTTTTTTAGCTTCCACCTTTATAAATATCAGGTCCTACGAAAGACAAGAGGCTTACGTGTTCTCTGTGAGCAGTAAATTGATGTGGGCAGCTCACCTACTTCCAATCTTGCTCACGACTTCAGAATGGCGGCCAGCAAGGGCTGTGGGACTAATGTTGATTTTCCTTCTATTACCTGGCCTCCGTTGCTTTTAAGTTCTTAAAGAAAATGTCAGGATATAGTCTGAAACATTATCTGAGAATGTAACTTTGTGACCATACCATTTTATGTCCTCGATTTCCCCTGGACATAATACCATTTTCCAACCAAGTGTTCTCTGGATTTAATGACCCTTTTTCAAACACGTATTCTCGAGCAAAGCCCAGGGACTTCCCTGGCAGCCTGGAGGTGGAGATGCCAGACTTCCACTGCAGCAGGTGTGGGTTCAATCTCTGGTAGGGGAACCAAGATCCTCCACAGCATGTGGTGTGGCCCAGAATTAATCAGTTAAAAAAAGAAATAAAGATGAGAGGCCAGGCTCTCCCTGATCCACCCTCCATCCAAGTCCATCTTCAACTGGGCAAAGGCCTCCAGCCAACAACTCCGTCAATCCTTTCAGCTACTTTGGAAGGCAAGATGTGTCCATATGAGAAAGCGAAATGGAATTTCTCCAAATACAACAAAGGAATCTCTCAACTGAACTCATGGTCCATGTAAATCATCCAGGTCACGTGCTTTAAAAATAATTATATTTTAAAATTTATTTTGGTTCCGCACGGTGTTCATTGCTGTGCCCGCTTTTTCCAGTTGTGCCGGGCAGGGCCTTGTTCTCCAGCTGGGGTATTTGGGCTTCTCCTGTTGCAGAGTACAGACCGCAGAGCAGGTGGATATCGGGGCTTGTGGCAGGGGGGCTCAGTATTTTCAGCTCCTTGCTCCAGAGCATGGGCTCAATAGTTGTGGCACCCCGGCTCAGTTACTCTGGGGTATGTGGCATGTTCCCGGACCAGGGACCAAACCTGCGTGTCTTGCAGGCTGATTCTTTACCAGTGAGCCACTGGTAAAACAAAATTAGAAAACATCTGGAATTCAGCCAGGAATGTCAGGAAAATACGAGACTGCACGGAAAAGATGGTGATTTGACCTCTGATTTTGGGGAAAATGTCATTTTTCCCTTTCATAGTGTCTGAGCCTGGAGGGTATCATTTCCACCTGCCTCTGCACAGAAAAGAACATAGAACCTCAAATTCCCAAGATTTTCTTCTTCCACAGAAAATGCGTAATACCCTTTATGTTCATTCTACACACGCGTCCTTCAATTTATACAGTAAAATATGCTTCTTCTCATCACTGTAAAAGTGTAATGATTTGAACGTTCTAATATGTGAGGTTATAAAGGACTAAATGCCTTCCTAAGATAGGAATTTTATATAAAACCTATTAATATAACTTTATAGAGACTTGAATGAGCAGGGATTACAAAATAGTCTGTGAAATGGAAGTGTGTATTGTGAGAAATCTGAGCTTCTTTCTTCTCCACCACTCAATCATATAATACTAAGTATGGATTAAAAAAAAAAAAGGTTTCCATGACTGGACATTCTGCATGCAATTGCTGGACCTACATAATGTCAAAAATACAAAAGATTTCACAGTAGATTCATAGGAATGGATTTATATATAAGGGTGCTGTGGGCTCAGTCCTGTCTGACTCTTTTCAACCCCATGGACTGTAGCCCCACCGGGCTCCTCTGTCCGTGGGATTCTCCAGGCAAGAATACTGGAGTGGGTTGCCATCTCCTCCTCCAGGGGATCTTCTTAACCCAGGGATTGAACTCGAGTCTCCTGCATTGGCGGGCGGATTCTTTGCCACTGTGCCACCTCTGAAGCTTAAGTGTGTAACCATATGTGTGAGTGCACCCCAAGGGACTCTGCGTTTCCCACAGTCTTTTATTTTCTCTACTAACCTGGTTTCCCTGACAAGGGTTTAATTGCCAAAATACATAGACAGCTCAAATAGCTCATTAGCAAAAGAAAATAAACAGCTCAATTTAAAAAAAAAGTGGACAGAAGATGTAGTTAACATTTCTCCAAAGACCAAGACGGCCAAGGAGCACACGAAAAAACGGTCAACACTGCTAATTATTAGAGAAATGCAAAACAAATCAACAGTGAGTTATCACCTCACACCAGCCAGAAGAGTCAGCATCAAAAGTCTACAGACAATAAACGCTGGAGAGGGTGTGGAGAAAAGGGAACGCTTCTACACTGCTGGTGGGAACGCAAGTTGGTGTGGCCCACGGTGAAAAATAGGATGGAGGTCCCTTTAAAAACTAAAAATAGAGCCACCATCTGATCCAGCAATCCCCACTCTGGGACATATATCTGGAAGAGATGAAAACTCTACTTTGAAAGGGTACATGCACACACTTAAGCTCACGGTAGCATTATCCACAGCAGCCAAGACATGGAGACAGCCTCAGCACCCATCAAAAGATGACTGTGAAAAGGGGTTATGGTGCATATACCCAGTGGAATTCTGCAGCTGCTAAGTCGCTTCAGTCGGTTCTGCTTCTGTGCAATGCCATAGTCGGCAGCCCACCAGGCTCCTCTGTCCCTGGGACTCTCCAGGCAAGAACACTGGAGTGGGTTGCCATTTCCTTCTCCAATGCCTGAAAGTGAACAGTGAAATGGAAGTCGTTCAGTCGTGTCCGACTCTTCACGACCCCATGGACTGCAGCCCATCAGGCTCCTCCATCCATGGGATTTTCCAGGTAAGAGTACTGGAGTGGGGTGCCATTGCCTTCTCCAAATGGAATACTACTCAGCCCCCAAAAACAATGGATGGGGATGGACAGGGAAGTCTGATGTGCTGCAGTCCATGGGGTCACAAAGAGTCAGACACAAGACTGAGAAACTGAACTGAAAAAAAAAAAACAAAAAACAGTGAAATGATGCCGTTTGCAGCAACATGGATGAACCCAGCGATGACCATACTCAGTGAAGTCAGTCAGAGAAAGACAAATACCATAGGATACCACTTATAGGTGGAATCTAAGTGAGGCCGCTCAGTCGTGTCCAACTCTTTGCGACCCCATGGACTGTAGCCTACCACACTCCTCCATCCGTGGGATTCTCCAGGCAGGAGTACTGAAGTGGGTTGCCATTTCCTTCTCCAGGAGATCTTCCCCCTAGGTGGAATGTAAACACTAATGCAAATGAACTTATTTACAAAGCAGAAACGGATTGATTGACTTCAAAAACAAACTTATGGTTATAGACAGAAGGAGACGTAAAATAGGAGTTTGAAATGAGCAGATACACCCCACTATGTACAAAACAGATACACAAGGGACTTTCTCGATGGACTAGTGGTTACGGCACCACGCTTTTACTGCCAAGTGCAATCCCGGGTTGGGGAACCAAGATTCTTCCAGTTGTGCAGTATGGCCAAAATAGAAAAAGAAAGAGAAACAAAAAGGATTTACCAAATAGTGCAGAGAACTATATTCTATATCTTGTAATAACTGGTAATAAAAAGAAGTGGGAAAATAATCTATCTATCCATCTCCATCTGAATCCGTTTGCGATATATCTGAAACTAACACAATATTGTAAATCAGCTATGCATGTGTGTGCGCTCAGCTGGGTCCAGTTCTTTGCGACTCTATGGATGGTAGCCCCCCAGGCCCCTCTGTCCATGGTATTTCCCAGGCTAGAATCCCGGAGTGGGTTGCCATTTCCTCCTCCAGGGGATCTTCCTAATCCAGGGATTGAACTGTCATTAGCAGGCGGATTCCTTATCACTTCACCAATATATTTCAGTTTCAAAAAAGAGTGGATATTTTGGTAGAGATACGGAAATTGCTAAAAGCTGTGCTCAGTCGCTTAGTCGTGTCCGACTCTTTGCAACCCATGGACTGTAGGCCCTCAGGCTCTTGTGTCCATGGGATTCTCCAGGCAAGAAGAAAGGAGTGGGTTACCTCATTACAGAGAAATACTGGCAACTTAAAACTATGGAATGATATATTCACCCCACAAGAGAGTGGAACAGTCAAACGAAAAGTAGATATAACTTTCACAGAGGGAAGAACAGTGTCCAAAATGATAAACAAAAATCTTAAATAAAAGAGTGGAAAACAAACCAGAGCATCAGATATCTGATGGACAGCATCGAAAGCTATAGCATACTAACAGTATTTCAGAAAGAGATGAGACACCCAAAGGAGCAAAATAAATATTTGAACGAAAAATGGCCAAAAAAAAAAAAAAATACAAAGTTGATAAAAGTCCATCACCCAGATAAGATAAGGAGCTTGACAATCGCCAAGCGGGATAAATACATAGAAATGAGACCGGCTACAGCACAGTCTGTTGAAAGTCAAAGGAAAGATAAATGTCAAAGGAGTCATAGAATAATGACACATATTCAGGGAGGCAAAGAGGAGGAGAAATGCGGACAATTCTGTGTAAACAAAGGGGCCTGGAAGACAACAGAATAAAAACTATGAACTGCTGGAGGGACGGCACTCGTGCAGACTTGGGACACAAGAGATGTGAATGATACAGCTTTGAAAAGCAGGAAGTAATGCAGCTTTAAGTGGGAAAAGATTGAGGGCAGAAGGAGAAGAGGGCGCATCAGAGGATGGCAAGGCTGGATGGCAGCACCGACCCGACGGACATGAACTTGGGCCAACTCTGGGAGACGGTGAGGGACAGGGACATCTGGCCTCCATGGGGGTCACAAAGAGTCCAGCACAACTGGGTGACTGAATAACAGCAAAGAGTCAAAGAAAGGGAAAAAACTCACTCACATCTCATAGCACGGAGCAAAGAAAAATTCAGTAAAAATATGCCAGGTTTGCGATGCATGATTAGGAAAACTTACCTCACTGATACATTTGTAACAGGACCTCAAAGACATTTGCAATGTATCATGATTTTCAAGTGCGTAGGACATTTGCTAAGATAAAGTGCTATGCCCTAAAAGAAGCCTCAAAAATCGTTAACGGGTTGCAATTGTATGAAGTATATTCACAGACTAAAAGGGTGTGAAATTAGATGTCGTTAGCAGTGTTCTTGCCTGGAGAATCCCAGGGACGGAGGAGCCTGGTGCGCTGCCGTCTATGGGGTCACACAGAGTCAGACATGACTGAGTGACTTCCCTTTCACTTTTCACTTTCATGCATTGGAGAAGGAAATGGCAACCCACTCCAGTGTTCTTGCCTGGAGAATCCCAGGGACGGGGGAACCTGGTGGGCTGCCGTCTATGGGGTCGCACAGAGTCGGACACGACTGAAGCGACTTAGCAGCAGCAGCAGCAGCAACTGGATGGGTTTCCCCAACGGCTCAGCGGGTTAAAGAATCTGCCTGTACAACGCCAGAGACACAGGAGATACGGGTTGGATCCTGGGGTCAGGAAGATTCCCTGGAGAAGGAAATGGCAATTAAACAGAAAAAAAAAAATCTCAAACACTTTAACAAGGCAAGAGGTCTGTATCCGTGTTTTGTGTACGTGTGTGAGACAGAAAAAAAAATCTATGTATTTGGAAACTAAGAAGATATATATATATTTAACCCAGAGAATGAACATGGAATTACAATACAGTTAGAAAATGTTGACATCCAAAGAGGAAAAGAACACGCAAGCCAATGTTCATATGATGCAGCTAAACTGTGCTTGGATTTAAGGAAAAATAAAATGTAAACTAAGATTTGACATGAATAAGCTCAAACTAAAAAAGGAGTAAAGTGAAGCCAAAGTAAGTTGAAGAAACTAAATAGAAATTATAGAAACAGTAAAAAATGATATTTTAGAAAACATGGAAAATAAGAAATAATCGTGACCGTTAACTGTTTTTTTTTCCGAAAATTTAATAAAATTGATAAATCTTTCTGAAGAGTGACCAAGAAAATCACAGAAGTCATAGATTACTAACGCCAAGAATGGTAAAAGGCTAACAGATGTTAAAATGACGCTGAGGGCACACCATGAATAACTTTAGGGTAATAAATGCAATAACTTAGACAAAAATAAACATTGCCTAAAAAAGAAAAAAAAAACCACTTATCAAAAGTGACATAAGGAGAAATTAAATTCAAACAGATTTAAAGCCACCAAATTAGCTTGAAAAATAATCATTTTAAACTATCATAAAAACATTCCCTCCAGGCCAACAGATTTACTGGAAAATTCTCTAAAACATTTTAAAGGAGATGTGACACCAATACCACAGAAACACTTTTGCAAAACAAAATGCAGGCTTTTCCCTCTTGTTCTGAAAGTCAGCATCACCTTGATATGAAAACCTGATGAAATGAACAAGCAGGAAGAATACTGGACAGGAAGCTCTCAAATCTAGTGGTAAGAACGCCCAATAAAGTATCAGGCAATGGAATCCAGCAACTTACAAAAAGGTTGCTACATTATGACTTTGAAAAATGAGAACAAAGGGAGAATTTACACCCCCCTCCCCCAGACATTGGATGGCATCACCAGCTCCACGGACACGAGGTTGAGCAAACTCCAGGAGATGGTGATGGACAGGGAAGCCTGGTGGGCTGCAGCCTGTGGGGTCACAGAGAGTCGGACACGACTGAGCGACATCCTGTAATATTACTTTCAGAATATTGACACTGTGGCAGGAACACGGATAAGGATGCCACAGAGAGAAACAGGAGATTGAGGAGCAGACTCAAGTGTGTGTAAACAACTCCCAATAAATGATCTCGGAATACTATTTAGTAAACTGAAAAACAAATAGAGAACCTAGATTTCTGTCTCACAATCAGCTAATAATTCATTCCCGTAGTCACATTAGTCATATCTGACCCTTTGCGACCGCACGGACTGTAGCCTGCCAGGCTCCTCTGTCTACTGAATTTCCCAGGCAAGAATATTGGAATGGATTGCCAATTCCCAACCTTAGAATGATAAAATTACATTGAATTCTATAACTTAATAGAATTACATTTGTATATACTATGGTAAAGAATCCGCCAGCAATGCAGGAGACCCTGGTTCGATTCCTGGGTCAGGAAGATCCCTTGGAGAAGGGATAGGCTACCCACTACAGGATTCTTGGGCTCCTCTGGTGGCTCAGACAGTAAGGAATCCACCTGCAATGTGGGAGACCTGGGTTCGATCCCTGCCTTGGGAAGATACCCTGGGAAGGGAAAGGCTACCCACGCTAGTATTCTGGCCTGGAGAATTCCATGGACTGTATAGTCTCTGGGGTCTCAAAGAGTCAGATACGACTGAGCGACTTTCATTTTCATACTATATAAGCAACTCCTACAAACAAACAATAAAGGATGAACAATGGAATAAAATGGGTTAGACTAAAATGTGTAATTCACAGTGCAATATACTAAAATTACCAATAGCCCTATGAACATTTGCTCAACATTAAATTCAAGCCATATCTACCAGGGCACTCTAAATGATAAAGACTGGCAATTCGACATACTGTGGTGACTACTTAGAGTCACTGGAATTTTCATGCTTTGCTGC
This sequence comes from Litocranius walleri, assembly GCA_006410535.1. Lineage (NCBI taxonomy): Eukaryota > Metazoa > Chordata > Mammalia > Artiodactyla > Bovidae > Litocranius > Litocranius walleri. The sequence goes on from SJYG01000714.1 coordinate 958,354, forward strand.
TGCTGCCGCCAAGTCGCTTCAGTCGTGTCTGACTCTGTGTGACCCCATGGATGGCAGCCCACCAGGCTCCCCCGTCCCTGGGGTTCTCCAGGCAAGAACACTGGAGTGGGGTGCCATTTCCTTCTCCAATGCATGAAAGTGAAAAGTGAAAGTGAAGTTGCTCAGTTGTGGCCAACTCTTAGCGACCCCATGGACTGCAGCCTACCAGGCTCCTCCATCCATGGGATTTTCCAGGCAAGAGTACTGGAGTGGGGTGCCATTGCTTTGCTACGGGACTACAAAACGGAAACGGCTCAGCGGGTTAAAGAATCTGCCTGTACAACGCCAGAGACACAGGAGATACGGGTTGGATCCTGGGGTCAGGAAGATTCCCTGGAGAAGGAAATGGCAATTAAACAGAAAAAAAAAAATCTCAAACACTTTAACAAGGCAAGAGGTCTGTATCCGTGTTTTGTGTACGTGTGTGAGACAGAAAAAAAAATCTATGTATTTGGAAACTAAGAAGATATATATATATTTAACCCAGAGAATGAACATGGAATTACAATACAGTTAGAAAATGTTGACATCCAAAGAGGAAAAGAACACGCAAGCCAATGTTCATATGATGCAGCTAAACTGTGCTTGGATTTAAGGAAAAATAAAATGTAAACTAAGATTTGACATGAATAAGCTCAAACTAAAAAAGGAGTAAAGTGAAGCCAAAGTAAGTTGAAGAAACTAAATAGAAATTATAGAAACAGTAAAAAATGATATTTTAGAAAACATGGAAAATAAGAAATAATCGTGACCGTTAACTGTTTTTTTTTCCGAAAATTTAATAAAATTGATAAATCTTTCTGAAGAGTGACCAAGAAAATCACAGAAGTCATAGATTACTAACGCCAAGAATGGTAAAAGGCTAACAGATGTTAAAATGACGCTGAGGGCACACCATGAATAACTTTAGGGTAATAAATGCAATAACTTAGACAAAAATAAACATTGCCTAAAAAAGAAAAAAAAAACCACTTATCAAAAGTGACATAAGGAGAAATTAAATTCAAACAGATTTAAAGCCACCAAATTAGCTTGAAAAATAATCATTTTAAACTATCATAAAAACATTCCCTCCAGGCCAACAGATTTACTGGAAAATTCTCTAAAACATTTTAAAGGAGATGTGACACCAATACCACAGAAACACTTTTGCAAAACAAAATGCAGGCTTTTCCCTCTTGTTCTGAAAGTCAGCATCACCTTGATATGAAAACCTGATGAAATGAACAAGCAGGAAGAATACTGGACAGGAAGCTCTCAAATCTAGTGGTAAGAACGCCCAATAAAGTATCAGGCAATGGAATCCAGCAACTTACAAAAAGGTTGCTACATTATGACTTTGAAAAATGAGAACAAAGGGAGAATTTACACCCCCCTCCCCCAGACATTGGATGGCATCACCAGCTCCACGGACACGAGGTTGAGCAAACTCCAGGAGATGGTGATGGACAGGGAAGCCTGGTGGGCTGCAGCCTGTGGGGTCACAGAGAGTCGGACACGACTGAGCGACATCCTGTAATATTACTTTCAGAATATTGACACTGTGGCAGGAACACGGATAAGGATGCCACAGAGAGAAACAGGAGATTGAGGAGCAGACTCAAGTGTGTGTAAACAACTCCCAATAAATGATCTCGGAATACTATTTAGTAAACTGAAAAACAAATAGAGAACCTAGATTTCTGTCTCACAATCAGCTAATAATTCATTCCCGTAGTCACATTAGTCATATCTGACCCTTTGCGACCGCACGGACTGTAGCCTGCCAGGCTCCTCTGTCTACTGAATTTCCCAGGCAAGAATATTGGAATGGATTGCCAATTCCCAACCTTAGAATGATAAAATTACATTGAATTCTATAACTTAATAGAATTACATTTGTATATACTATGGTAAAGAATCCGCCAGCAATGCAGGAGACCCTGGTTCGATTCCTGGGTCAGGAAGATCCCTTGGAGAAGGGATAGGCTACCCACTACAGGATTCTTGGGCTCCTCTGGTGGCTCAGACAGTAAGGAATCCACCTGCAATGTGGGAGACCTGGGTTCGATCCCTGCCTTGGGAAGATACCCTGGGAAGGGAAAGGCTACCCACGCTAGTATTCTGGCCTGGAGAATTCCATGGACTGTATAGTCTCTGGGGTCTCAAAGAGTCAGATACGACTGAGCGACTTTCATTTTCATACTATATAAGCAACTCCTACAAACAAACAATAAAGGATGAACAATGGAATAAAATGGGTTAGACTAAAATGTGTAATTCACAGTGCAATATACTAAAATTACCAATAGCCCTATGAACATTTGCTCAACATTAAATTCAAGCCATATCTACCAGGGCACTCTAAATGATAAAGACTGGCAATTCGACATACTGTGGTGACTACTTAGAGTCACTGGAATTTTCATGCTTTGCTGCTGCTGCCGCCAAGTCGCTTCAGTCGTGTCTGACTCTGTGTGACCCCATGGATGGCAGCCCACCAGGCTCCCCCGTCCCTGGGGTTCTCCAGGCAAGAACACTGGAGTGGGGTGCCATTTCCTTCTCCAATGCATGAAAGTGAAAAGTGAAAGTGAAGTTGCTCAGTTGTGGCCAACTCTTAGCGACCCCATGGACTGCAGCCTACCAGGCTCCTCCATCCATGGGATTTTCCAGGCAAGAGTACTGGAGTGGGGTGCCATTGCTTTGCTACGGGACTACAAAACGGGAAAAACTCTTTGGAAAACTATTTAGCAGTTTCTTAAAAGTATATCAACACTCTAAAAAGTACATCAACTCTGCAACTCAACAAGTTTCAATAACATGAAGAATTATGTCCCTGCAAAGACATGGACAGGGATGTTTACAGAGCCTATATTTGTAATAAGCTCAAACCTAGAAGCAACCTGAATGTCCAACATCTGGGCAAAAGGTAAGCAATATGAATATTTGTCCAAGTCAGTACCGGTGCTAACATGCAACAAAAATGATCGTTGATATACACAGTACCATGATGAATCTCAGCAATGTCATACTGAGTCTGAAACACAATATATAATATTGTCTGATTTTTAAAAATAATAAGTGGGAAAAGCTTCTCAGAGTGACAGAAGCTAGCCTCTGGTGGGGAGTTAATTGATGAGGGATGGTTACATATGGGCACAGTCAAGGATAATGGAAATATTCTGTGTAAATATCAGGGGATTATTATATGAATGCATAAACTGACAAAAAGCATCAAATTGAGTACTTCAAATCAGTGCATTTTCTGGGCGTTCAAAGGTATCTCAATAAAAAATGCTGATCAATTGAAAATGTCCAACATTCATTTTATTCTATTTTTTGGCCACCCTGAACATCCTTTGGGATCTAAGTTTCCCAATCAGAGCTTGAATCTGGGGCCACAGCAGTTAAAACAACAAATCTTAACCACTGGACCATCAGTCTTAACCACATTCAATATCTTTTAATACAACCTGAAAGAAAATTGCCTCTCTCCAACCCAAGGCAATGAAAGAAAAAAGGCTTAAAACCTAGCACAAATTCATTTAAGAACCGAACGCAAATTGATGTAACTGCTGTGACCTATCTGAGATTTTAGAATGAGAATTATCCTGCAGTTAGGAAGAGAAAAATCCAGTTGGAGTTCTACCAATACCTTCGGGGAAGTTTCGATTCTTCATTGCTGTATATTTTTCCTCCAGTGACTTATCAAACACACTCTTTTATCTATTGACCTGATTTTCTGTGTTTTAGGAGCAAAGTCTTGGGCTTCCCTGGTGGCTCAGCAGAAAAGAATCTGCCTTCCAATGCAGGAGAGATGTGGGTTCGATCCCTGGGTCAGGAAGATTCCCCTAGAGGAAGAAATGGCAACCCACCCGGGTATTCCTGCCTGGAGAATCCCATGGACAGAGGAGCCTGGCGGGCTACGGTCCATGGGGTCGCAAAGAGTTGGACATGACTGAAGTGACTTAGCATAGCACAGGAGAAAAGAAAAGCAACCAAAAAAAGATGACTGTGATCTGTATAGGTCAATCTGTAGCCAAAAGATGGACGGAATTAGTGGGACGTGGTGGGAAGAAGTTTAGCTCCAGATTCAAATTCTATCCGAATTTTATTCAAGCAATGTCAGCTTCCTATGTTTCATTGTGTTCTAATTTGTCACTAAAACAAACCACAGGATGTAAGTGGCTTCTTGTTGGGTGTGTGATGACAACCATGATATCACTAATCATTTCTGGGTCAGGTGGGTGTTCAGGCTCCAGGGAGAATGAATTTCTGACCTCTCTCCAAGTGGAGGCTGGAGCTGATATAAATAACAGACCTGTTTACCAGTGGCAGACGAAAATGGAACTGCGGTCCTACTTACAAATGTCAGAGAAAAATCTATGGAGACAAGAGACAGGCAGCCATGCAAAGGTCATTAAGTTAAAAGGGTCTGTCACAATCTTCACCACACATGGCTTTGCTGCGAATGTGAGGCAAAGCATTTGGGTCTCATTTGGAAGCCTTGAAGGTTTCAGCTTTAGCGCGTTCGGAGCGGTTAAGGAGAGGAAAAAAAAAATCCACCTTCATGAATTTTCATGAAACGAGTAGGCTTAAAAATTAACCAATACAGATTTAACCATCACATCACAGAATTCTCAGATTTAAAAGGCACTCAGGAGACCCACGATGCGATCCAGTTTCTAAGGAGCTGAAAGCTTTGTATGCTTCTCCCCAAATAATTGCATTTATTGGAGATGTCTACCAAACGCAAAGATATTTTTTTGAAGTTCTCATGATGCTGTGGGCTCAGTCACTCACTCATGTCCAATGCAATGGACTGTAGCCCTTCAGGCTTGTCCGTCCATGGGATTCTCCAGGCAAGAATACTGGAGTGGGTTGCCGTTCTCTCCTCCAGGGGATCTTCCTGACCCAGGGATCAAACCCATATCTCCTACATTACAGGTGGATTCTTAACCAGTGAGTCACCAGGCTTAGAAAGTGTTAAATTCATTAGCTTGACATGTCTGGTTTTTCTTTAAATAATGCTAATCTCTTAAAAATCTCAATTTAGCACCATTCCACTCTCCAGGGGATATTCCCAACCCAGGGATTGGACCCAGGTCTCCTGAATTGCAGGCAAATTCATCATCAGTGAGTTACCACAGAAGCCCAGGAGACTTAACTAGACATCGTAACCCTTGGTTCAATATTCTGAAACAGAACTTGGCGGCATCTAAAATTTAACATCAGCACAACAGAAAAATGGTCGATCATTCCGGTACCCACCAGGAACCACTGATAGCAGACTCCACTGATATCAGAACTTAGTGATATAATACAGGGATATAGAATCAGATCAGAATACAGAACATAGAGAATCCACTGGTATCAGACTCTAGCTTCGGTTTCTACCTAACAAGCACTCAGCTTTAGAAAAGTGTGTTTGAGCATTCAGCATCGCCTATTATTCTTAGAACATCTTTGTGAACACTGAGGTCATGAAAACGTCTCACTCCTGGAAATCATTTTATTTAAGGCAGAAGCATTCAGGAAACGCTGATAACTTATCATTTTCATTGTGAATCTTTGCTGGTAGTTCTCTTTCAGTTCTTCTTCCTCCCAAATTAAGAAAGACAGCTTGTTCCCCCAAGGATAATTTACTTTTCGAAGAAGGCATTCTTAACCACCGATCCATAGGTGAGTTGAAAATTCCTGAGCGTGTGTTACGTGCAAAGGCAGCTGCGTGAATTTTTCTGGCCAAGGTCATTCATTTTGATCATAGATTCATAGGTGTCTGGGACTGAAAGAATGTCACTGATTGCTGCTTAAATAATAATATCGTATCTAACCCTGCTGATGTCTTGAGAAATGTCGGGAAAAAAAATCATTTCTTGTAATTTAGGGAAACCATCTGCTAGTTGGTAAAGATCAGATATTCCTGCTTTCAGATGGAAGCAAAGGTTTATGTAAAAGCAAAGTTTTCACCTTTTGATAAATCTTTTCAAGGTTCAGACTGTTCAAAAACTGAGAAATAGTAAAGCAACCAAAAGTGTTCACCTGTTTTTGAATCCCTACAATTGCACAACTGTGGTTTCATACTTGTGATCACAAAGAAGGTATGTGCAAAGTGCATTTAAAATGTGATTTTATACTGGAAGAGAGTAGAAAACCACTATGTCTTTTTAGGAAAATAAAAAGCAGTTTCATTAATTTTATAATTTCACCAGAGAAGACTCTTGAGAGTCCCTTGGACCGCAAGGAGATCAAACCAGTCCATCCTAAAGGAAATCAACCCTGGATATGATTCTGCAGTTGAAGCTCCAGAACTTTGACCACCCGATGCAAAGAATTCATTCACTGGAAAAGACCCTGATGCTGGGAAAGACTGAAGGCGGGAGGAGACGGGGACGACAGAGGATGAGATGGTTGGATGGCACCACCGACTGGATGGACAAGAGTTTGAGCCAGCTCTGGGAGCTGGTGATGAACAGGTGCAGTCCATGGGGTCGCAGAGAGTTGGACACGACTGAAGCAAGTTCACTTTCAGCTTAATTTTATTCCTCAGAGCTGGCTTATTCTGTCAGTCCACTGATTTAGGATGGGGATGGTTAAATCTCAATCTGGTCTTTGCAAAAATAACAAGTGAGAACATTTGGGATTGCAGATCTTATTTAAAGAACTGTATCACTTGAAGCTGAAATGACATATGCAAATGTTAAGCTTTTATTTTACACAAAAACCAAACTCACATAAATAATTTCAGATTAACATATGTACAAGCAATTGGCTCTTATTGACCTTGATGCATTCATCAACTCTCATAAATGTTGTACCACTTATTGGACACACACACGCACAGACAGAGTTTTCATGTTTTTAATCATGAAAGTGTAAGAGGTCTTTGATTAAATTCAATCTGGGCTGAAAGAAACAACAATATTAACACTGCATTCGAAAATTTTCTGTCAAGGGAAAAAAAATCATCTGAAAAGAGGCCAAATCTTGAATTCTTTGGTCCTGCAAACGCCAGCAAGAAAATAATGTATGTTTAATGTATCTCAAAAAAGAATGATGAGACCTCAGAAAATGGTGCAAGGCAACAATAGAAACGTTCTCGGATCCAAGAACAGGGTCATGAATTTCCCCGGTGGCTCTGAGATAAAGACTCTGCCTGTCGATGCAGGAGAGGCAGGTTCGATTCCTGGGTGGGGAAGATCTCCTGGAGGAGGAAATGACAACCCACTCCAGGATTCTTGCCTGGAGAATCCCATGGACAGAGTTGCCTGGAGGGCTACAGTCCGTAGGGTTGCAAAGAGTCAGATATAAATGAGCATAGTCCCTGGCTGGGTTCCTATCTGAGAAATACCAGAATTAGGGAAAAAAGAATACCTTTCATTTGCCTGTTGAGAGTCACGGTCTGTTTTTCGCATTCCTTGTGTGCTAAGTCGCTTCAGTCGTGTCCGACTCTGCCCATGGAGATTCTTCAGGCAAGAATACTGGAGTGGGTTGCCTTGCGCTCCTCCAGCGGATTTTCCTGATCTGAGGATCAAACTCGTGTCTCTATTAAGTCTAACCTGCACTGGCAGGCGGGTCTTTACCACTGGGCAGTACCACCTGGGCACTCTATGCTCTGAGGCTAACCATATCAACAAAATTCACTGGGCTTCTGAGAGAGCTTCGAGGCAGGGTGGTAATTCCAATGGGTTTCTTGATTCTGAAATCAGTCAAGCGGCCTTCTCCTGCTTCCTCCAAAGGTCACATCAGAGCCCCCCGCCCCCTGCACGAAGAAGAACCTCTCTCTTCCTTCCTTTCTTTGGGGCGAGAGAGGCTGACAAGTGCTAGTGGGTTCTACAAGGGTTCTTCCATAATGAGAAAGAAAAGTTTGCTATAGACTACATTTTCTGCCTTTTGTTTCTTTTTTTAAGATTTTTTTTTCTAACTTGCACCATTTTTGAAGTCATTATTAAATTTGTTACAATATTGCTTCTGTTTCCTTTTTTTTTTTTTCTTCTTTTTTTTTTTTTTTGACTTTGAGGTATGTGAGATCTTAGCTACCCAACCACAGATCGAACCTGTGTCCCTTGCATTGGAAGGCAAAGTGTTAACCACTGGTCCCTCTAGGGAAGTCCCTAGGTATAGTTTCTTGATCTAAGGTTTTTTGTCTTTCCTACTGAGACGGCGGAACTGAAACTCTATCAGAAGGCCAGGACTGTGCATATCTTTATTTTGTTTTCGTTGCCAAGTCGTGTCTGACTCTTTCGTGACCCCATGGACTGTAGCCCATCAGGCTCCTCTGTCCATGGGATTCCCCAGGCAAGAATACTGAAGTGGGTTGCCATTTCCTCCTCTGTTGGATCTTCCCCACCCAGGGGATCGAACCTGCATTTCTGTATGTGCATTTGGGCATTTCTAAAAGGCCTTTGACTTCTGGCTAAAAATAATCACAGTGATATAAGTGCTGATTAAGGTCTTAGCCATAAGATGGAGTCTGCATATTAATTTTTTGGGGGGAGTCACATCACGTAAGATCTTAGTTCCCTGTCCAGGGGTTAAACCTTTGCCCCCTCCCCTGATAATGGAAGCACAGATTCTGGACCACAGGACTGCTAGGGAAGTTCCATACTGCTTCTTAATAATGAATACCATATACGATAAATATTTTAAAGTCATGGACATGAGTTATATTGCCTTGGCAACTGGGTTGGAGTCGGCTGTACTTGGAAATATTTGCTTAGAAATATTCTTGATTTGCTACCTTTAAACAAATGCATTTCTTGTTTTTATATCTCTGGAAATAATTCAGTTTAATGACCCAATTACTTACTATTTAAATGAGTCTTCTGAACTACTTATATGCACCGCTTATAACTTAGATATGGCACGTTGCTGGGTGTTACAGAGAGAAATATGGTCATAATTTATAAGGAAAATGTGAAAGAGGATTAAGAGATTTTAATTCAGAGAAGCAACATTCAATATAAAACACTCATTAGAGGTTTAGAGCAAAGTGTAATAATTATGCTAGGGAAAATTTCTAGCAAATAAGTCAAGTTGTAACGATATGGATAGGAAATTAAACATGCAGACAGCCCTATTTTGTAAGTAAACGAAGGTTTAATGTTAGGTGTTAGAGCCTGGCAACCCACTCCAGTATTCTCGCCTGGAGACTCCCATGGACAGACGGAGCCTGGTGGGCTACAGTCTATTGCGTCGCAAAGAGTCAGACACGGCTGAAGTGACTTAGGATGCACGCTCCTAATAAAAACCAGATACCAAATGAAGCTGGATTCTTTACCGTCTGAGCCACCAGGGAAGGCCAAATGTACAGCTTCAGATTTAAAACCCATACAACAAAATCTGAATACTACCGTCAAGGGAAATCTTACAAAATGTAGCTAAAGAACTGATTTTAAGCTACTGTAAACTAATATGTTCATACAGCAAAAACTCAGCTGTGCTGTGGTTTATCATTCAGTTCTGTCCGACTGTTTGCAAACCCCTGGGCTGCAGCCCTCCAGGCTCCTCTGTCCATGGGATTCTCCAGGCAAGAATACTAAAGTGGGTTCCATGCCCTCCTCCAAGGGATCTTCCCAACTCAGGGATCAACCCCAGGCCTCCTGCATTGCAGGTTGATTCTTTACTATCTGACCCACCAGAGAAACCCATGAATACTGGAGTGGGTAGCCTACCCGGGATCTTCCCGATCGGGGAATCGAACTGGGGACTCCAGCATTGCTCGTGGATTTTTCACCAGCTGACCTACTGGGGAAGCCCCTAGTTCTTGCATTAAAACAATGAAAGGAGAGAGTGAAAAAGCTGACTTAAAACTTAACATTCAAAAGGTGAAGATCATGTCATTCGGTCCCATTACTTCAGGGCAAATAGATGGGGAAACTATGGAAACAGTGACAGACTTTATTATCTTGGGCTCCAAAGTCTCTGCAGATGGTGACTGCAACTGCGAAATTAAAAGATGCTTACTCCTTGGAAGAAAAGCTATGACCAACTTAGACAGCATATTAAGAAGCAGTGACATCATTTTGCCAACAAACGTGCCTGTGGTCAAAGTTATTGTTTTTCCAGTAGTCATATAAGAATGTGAGAGTTAGATCATAAAGACAGCTGAGCGCCAATAACTGATGCTTTTGAACTGTGGTGTTGGAGAAGACTCTGGAGAGTCCCGTGGACTGCAAGGAGATGAAACCAGTCTATCCTAAAGGAAATCAATCCCGAATATTCCCTGGAAGGACTGATGCTGAAACTGAAACTCCAGTATTTGCCCACCTGATGTGAAGAACTGACACACTGGGAAAGATTGAAAGCAGGAGGAGAAGGGGACAACAGAGGATGAGACAGTTGCATGGCATCACCGACTTGATGGACATGAGTCTGAGTGAGCTGTGGGAGTTGGAGATGGACAGGAAGGCCTAGTGTGCTGCAATCCATGGGGTCACAAAGATTCAGACAGGCCTGAGCGACTGAACTGAACTAAAGGTCACTTTACAGAATAGAATTGCTGGCTAAGAGGGTGAGTGGTAAGTGATTTTATAGGGTTTGGGACCAAAATCATTTTTTAAAGGCAAAGGTATGAGGAATGCTTTCAAAGCTTTGTCTTGATCTGTTTTCTATTTTTATAGCATTCTAGAGACCAGCATCGGAGAAGGCAGTGGCCCCCCACTCCAGTACTCTTGCCTGGAAAACCCCATGGACAGAGGAGCCTGGTGGGCTGCAGTCCATGGGGTTGCTAGGAGTTGGACACGACTGAGCGACTTCACTTTTTCCTTTTACTTTCATGCATTGGAGAAGGAAATGGCAACCCACTCCAGTGTTCTTGGTTGGAGAATCCCAGGGACGGGGGAGCCTGGTGGGCCACCATCTATGGGGTCGCAAAGAGTCGAACAAGACTGAAGCGACTTAGCAGCAGCACCAGAGACCAGCCTAACAGTGGTACTTGACATAGGCGTTACCGGCTGTGGTTACACAAACGGACAAACACAGAAGGAAACAGCTGGACTTTATGTGACGTGATAAATCTCAGGTACTTCCAGGGCCACTCAATGTTGTGTTAATTAGATGAGCGTGAAGTGGGTCTTCGAGACACCATGTTGTATATAAGTAAAGCGTTAACTCTTCCTCTGCTCAATGGAACTTCTGAAATCCCAACTTGAAAGAAAAAGTCACTCTGTCCAACAAATTATTTTATTATTTTCACAAGTCTTTGTCCATCAAAACAAAAGTTCTGTTAGGTGAAAAATTACTACTAGCTTTTTGCATACCAGCATCTGACAAGCTGCTGGTCAAATTAAACTACTGGAACTGCCCCTTATGTGGATAGCAATTGACAACCCTTGTCTTTTTTTAATATTAAGAGAGTAAAGAGATGAGTAGGCGTTGGTTTAGTCACTAAGTCGTGTCTGATTCTGGTTAAGCTGTGCACTGTAGCCCACCAGGCTATTCTGTCCGTGGGGTGACCCAGGCAAGAATACTGAAGTGGGTTGCCATTTCCTCCTCCAGGGGATCTTCCCAACCCAGGTTCCCATTTCCTCCTCCAGGGGATCTTCCCACCCAGGGTCTTATCTATGGCTACCTCCTCACAAAAACGGCAAAGTTGCAAAGTTTGCACTTAAATCCAAAAATATTTACTATCTCACCATTTAACAACAACAAGAACAAAAAGATTGCCAATTGCTATGCAGATAAAAAGCAGTTACATTAGTCACTCAGTGGGGTCTGACTCTTTGGGACGCCATGGACTGCGCTTCATGGAATGGCCTCCATAGACTGTAGCCCACCAGTCTTCCTGTCCATGGGATCCTCCAGGCAAGAATACTGGGGTGGGCTGCCATTTCCTTTTTCAGGAGATCTTCGGGACCCAGGGATTGAACCCAAGTCTCCTGCACTGATGTCAGATTCTTTACCGTCTGAGCCAATGATAAAAGGCTTTGTGGTAATCATCTCTGGCCTGATGGAAATTTTTGCTCTGAGGGACAAAGCCTTGAGAAATGAATGAATTAATTTATCGGATAGAGTCAGTTTTTTTGTTTTGTTTTTTGAAGTCACATGTATGCATTACAGATCATGCAATCAGGGTTCCCATGAATGCCCTCCCCTGGATCTAAACTGCCCTTGCCCCTGGGTAGAAGGGCTGCTACTGGGGCAAAGATACAGGAGAGATGAGTCCAGCTTCCACCAAAGTCAGGAAGTTGCATTTTACGTGGATTTGAAGAAACATCCAAACATTCTCACGGAAGTGTATTTTAGGCGGTAGAGCGTGGCACCAGACTGAAATTTGGGAGATTCCTGAATGCCTCAGATAGAACCTTAAAGACATGCTGTTTGGTAAACGGATGAGATTGTCTTGAGTCGAGCTGCAGACATCCTGGTGATATTATTTCATCTGAGGCCATGAGTGCCTGTGACAGATGGCAAAAAACAAAGGCTACCCCACAGTCAGGGCCCTCTTCTCATGAATGATGAAGCTAATAAAATAATAGAGAATTAGTAGTTCTATTTTTCCATGGAAAAAATGATCGACGTGATACATGACTTAAAGCAGGAATGAGAACCCCCTCTTCCCTCCAGTGGTCCAGTGGTCAACATCTGTCTGCAAGTGAAGGAAACACAGGTTCGATCTCTGGTCCGGGAAGATCCCACATGCTCTGGTTCAGCTAAGCCCGTGCTCCACAAGTACCAAGCCCATGCTCCATAAGTACTTAGCCGGTGCTCCACAAGTACCGAGCCCGTGCTCCACAAGTACCGAGCCCGTGCTCCACAAGTACCGAGCCCGTGCTCCACAAGTACCGAGCCCGTGCTCCACAAGTACTGAGCCCGTGCT
>SJYG01000714.1:971220-986358 GCA_006410535.1 Litocranius walleri
AGCCCGTGCTCCACAAGTACCGAGCCCGTGCTCCACAAGTACCGAGCCCGTGCTCCACAAGTACTGAGCCCGTGCTCCACAAGTACTGAGCCCGTGCTCCACAAGTACCGAGCCCGTGCTCCACAAGTACTGAGCCCGTGCTTGAGAGCCTAAGAGCCAGAAGTCCTGAAGTGTGGACGCCCTCAAGTCCATGGTCTGCAGCAAGAGAAGACGCCCAAATGGAAAACCCATGCACTGCAGAGGGTAGACCCCGACTGCTGCAATCAGACAAAGCTCCTGCATAGCAATGAAGACCCAGCATGGCCATGAATAAATAAATTAACAGATTTTAAAAAAAGGATTTAAAAAATATAAAATAAAATAAAGCAAGAATGAAAACTTGCATCTATTTGGGAGACTGTGGCCCTTTCTTAGCTTGATCAAGGCTTGCATGTTACTATAGATACAGAGACAAACAGACGGGACAGAGTTCAACGTGCAAAACATTTACGACAGGAATTCTTGTGAGAAGACACGGAGAGGGAGCCAGGAGGGGATGGAGGGAGACATCAGACCGTGATGAGTATCTGACCCCTGGAAGGAGGAAAGCAAGGTAGTAGTGAGGAATCATCTTGTCTACCTTGCAGGGCGGTTCAAAGAAAATTCTGGAAGATGGTGGGAGGACTCTCAAAGTCAAAAGTCAGTGGCCAAAGGCATCATGTGACATCCATAGGAAAAAAAAAAGCCTACCTTAGTCTCCCGGCTTCTTCCAGGTACTGGCAGGCTGAAATTTTGGTTCAAATGCAGTGACAAATTCCAGAGCTCAGCAGCTAGGACCCTTAATGAATAATGCATTCAAACTTGCTTGATTTTTACAGCTTGCATAGCTGGCTGTCAGTTGCTTTTGACTTCTCAGAGTTAGGCAACTAAATTTTAGATGCTGGAAGCATACATTTTAGTCTGGATTAAAGTCAACAGAGTTGGTCTGGATGGCTTGTCAGATGACAACCACTGGTAGAGGTTGTTAAATCTGGTGAAGCCCACTCTTCATATACCTGCTGACTCGAGAAAGCCTCTGGGTCTTATCTTGGCTATACGAGTAACTAAAGGAGACACAGGGTTTCTCTGGTGGCTCCGTGGTGAAGAATCCACCTGCCAATGCAGGAGATCAGGGTTGGGAAAAATCCCCTGGAGAAGGGAATGGCTACCCACTCCAGTATTCTTGCCTGGGAAATCGCATGGACAGAAGAGCCTGGAGGGCTGGCCAGACCACAAGGCTGCAGAGTTGGACACTTGCAGCAATAAAAAGGAGCCACCAGGCAAGTGCCAAGATAGTTTTCACGCTGAAAAAAAAAAAAATCGGTCCCTCCCCCTGGGTTCCAAAAGCATGTCATATACGGAAAAGAGCTAGGGTGGGGGGTAGGCTGGGGTCACTGCTCCTGTTGCCAGGAAGAACTTCTCTCGAGTGCAAATCAATCATTCACAATCTTCATCTGATAAAGTTATTGTTAATGAGCGCTCTTCAATCAACGAGAGGGGTCGTTCATTTGGGAGGCTGCGAACACACTCCGGAACAAACTTATGCAAATAGCGGCTCCTGCTTTCATCAGACAGACTCTGGTCGATGCTGGTGCTCAATAAAACATCTCCCGTCCTTTCTTTGATGTGCCAAGTCTCTTGTTCATCATTGCAATAACAAGCTCGAAGCACTAACTACATGAAAATCATACAGAATTGAATTACGATGAACAGGCGTAACTCAGTTTTAGCTCATTAAATGGCTGAGGGTGCGGGTGTGGGGGAGTGGACTCTGTTCTCAAATATGTTTCAGCAGGATCTATCTGTGGAGACCACAGAAGTCATCACTGTCATTTAGCAAGAGGGCAAGAAGAGATATTAGGGGACAGAAGAGAGCAGTTTGTCTCTGCGATTGCAAAAGGCAGAATGAGGAAAGGTGCTCTCACACTTCAACACAAATGACTTAAACTGGATTTCACTGAAAATTTAGCCTTCAGGAGGGGGTGGGCAAGTCCTAGGAATCTCCATACAGGAGAATCATTCCGATTCCACAACAATAAAACAAAAGGGGGGGCATCATTTGTTACTCATTAATAGAAATAGGCCTTGAAGGATTTCCCTGGCGGTCCAGTGGTTAAGAAACCACCTGCCAAGGCAGGGGACGGGATTTAGTTTCCTGGTTCAGGAAGATCCCACATGCTGCGGGGTAACTAAGCCCGTGTTGCCACCATGAAGCATAGTCCCTGCTCGGTACTAGAGAAAACCCACATACACATTATTATTTTTAATAATAATTTTAAAAGTAAATAAATAAAATTTTGAGAAAGAAAGAAATAGATGCTGAGAGATAGTTCGCTTCTCTAGCAGAAGGTTTCAGATTACAGAATGCAAACGTGGTAAAGCAAAAGGGAAAGGTAGCTTATATGGCAAAGAGTGTACGTGAGTGAAATCACTAAATGGGTCCAGTCCATGCATGTGATAGAAAGAGGATAAGTCAGAAAGCAATGGGAGAAATTCATATGAGATTTTTGGCTTGGAAATGCTGCAGCTTAGAACAGGGCTTCTAAAGGCGAAGGCAGTTCCTCATGAGAGGATGATGCATTAATCACGTTATGTCAGGCATCTGCCTCTTGCTGGTCAGAGCTGGGGACTGGGGTAACGATTTCTTTGGGGCTATGCCCTAGTTGCGGCTTCCCAGGTACTGCTAGTAGTAAAGAACCTGCCTGTCAGTGCAGGAGATGCCGGTTCAATCACTGGGTTGGGAAGATCCCCTGGAGGAGGGCACAGCAACCCACTCCAGTATTGCAGCCTGAAGAATCCTATAGATAGAGGAGCCTGGCAGCCTCCAGTTCACAGACACGAATGAAGCAACTTAGCGTGCATTCCCGAGCTGCAAACAGTGCAATTAAAAATACTCCATAAAGAGTAACTATGTTAAAGGACTCAGCCCACGGCCATGATAACAGAATAAATGCATTTTATAACACATATTTTCTAGCATGTGTGTATTATTTACTGATAAAGACATAGACTGCACTGTTGGTATCTGTCTAAAACTTCAACAAAGCATAGCATAATAATAATAGCAACATAATAACTCTGCTTTCCAGCCTACCCATGATCCAACAGTCATGCCAGTGTACAGCTTTAAAAAAAATAGATGTTTGATTTGAGGGTATAGCAACCTTCTCCAGTATTCTGGCCTGGAGAATCCCCATGGACAGAGGAGCCTGGTGGGCTACAATCCACGGGGTTCCAAAGAGATGGACACAACTGAGCGACTAATCACACATAGCTCCCAGGATTGGACAGGCATCCACAGCTATATTTTACAACCATCTTACAGGTGGGAAGATAGTGATATTTTATCCTTTATTCTCTCTACTCAAGTCAGTCTGTTATCGCACCAAGAAAGAAAGAAAGTGAAGTCGCTCAGTCGTGTCCGACTCTTTGTGACCCCATGGACAGTAGCCTGCACCAGGCTCCTCTGTCCACGGGATTTTCTAGGCAAGAGTACTGGAACGGGTTGCCATTGCCTTCTCCAGGGGATCTTCCTGCCCCAGCGATCGAACCAGAGAAAAGAAGCACCACAAGAAACATTAAAGGTAGGTTCGTTCAGCAGGCAAAATGCCAGTAGCCCAGGAATTCCCTGGCAATCCAGTGGTTAAGACTATGAGTTTCCACTTCAGGTATAATGGGTTCGATCTCTGGTGCAGGACCTCAGATCCTGCATACTGTGTGGCAGCCAAAAAAAAAAAAAGACAAATAGCCCAATTTGAAAAGATGAGAACTGAATAATCCTGCTCTAAATAAGAGACAAAAATGGCTACTAAACACATAACAAGCATGTTTCACATCCATTGTTGCTCTCTGGTTGGTCACTGGTTTCCGACTCTCTGTGACTCCGTGGACCGTAGCCCACCAGGCTCTTCTGTCCGTGGGATTCTCCAGCAAAGAAGCCTGCAGTGGGTGGCTACTTCCTCCTCCAGGGGATCTTCCTGACCCAGGGATGGAACCTGTGTCTCTTATGTCTCCTGCATGGGCAGGTGGATTCCTTACCGCTGAGCCACTGGAAAAGGCTGATCAAAACTGCAATGAGATACCACTGCAAGCCCATGCTAGCTTAAATTTATTTATTTATATTTTTAAAGATGAAGTGCTGAGAGGATGTAGAGAAATCCGAACCTTGACAACAGTTGCTGGTGGGACCATCAAATGAGGTAGCTGCTTCTGAAAGCAATTTCCCAGTTCCCCCAAAATATTGAATCCTGAAACCTCCCCCTCTACCTTCTTCATGGACATTGTGCATCTTCACAAATGACTTCTAGGGGGCCGGAAACCACATGAAAAGATGCTCACTCTTGTTCATTGCTGCTGCTGCTGCTAAGTTGCTTCAGTCGTGTCTGACTCTACACGATCCCAGAGACAGCAGCCCACCAGGCTGCCCCGTCCCTGGGGTTCTCCAGGCAAGAACACTGGAGTGGGCTGCCATTTCCTTCTCCAACACGTGAAAGTGAAAAGTGAAAGTGAAGTCGCTCAGTCGTGTTCATTGCTCAGTTCAGTTCAGTCGCTCAGTCGTGTCCGAATCTTTTCGATCCCATGAATTGCAGCACGCCAGGCCTCCCTGTCCATCACCAACTCCCAGAGTTCACTCAGACTCATGTCCTTCGAGTCGGTGATGCCATCCAGCCATCTCATACACTGTCGTCCCCTTCTCCTCCTGCCCCCAATCCCTCCCAGCATCAGGGTCTTTTCCAATGAGTCAACTCTTTGCATGAGGTGGCCAAAGTACTGGAGTTTCAGCTTTAGCATCATTCCTTCCAAAGAAATCCCAGGGCTGATCTCCTTCAGAATGGACTGGTTAGATCTCCTTGCAGTCCAAGGGACTCTCAAGAGAAATGCAAATCAAACCTACAGTGAGGTATTGCCTCCATCATAAAAAAAAAAAAAAACAAAACTACAAATAGTAAACACTGAAGAAAGTGTGGCGAAAGAGAGCCCTCCTTACACTGTTGGTGGGAATGTAAATTGGCATAATCATCATGGAGAACAGTAAGGAGGTTCCCTTAAAAAACTAAAAAGAGAGCTACCATGTGACCGAGCATTCCCACTCCCGGGCATGTGAGCAGAGAAAATGCTAACTGGAAAAGATGCATGCACCCCTATATACATAGTGGCACTGATTACAATAGTCAAGAAACAGTATGAATATCCATCAGTGGATAAAGGTTATGATAAAGCTGTGGCACACATAATATACTCAGCCTCAAAAAAGAGTGAAGTAATGCCATTTGCAGCAATGTGGATGGGCCTGCGGACTGTCGTACGGAGTGAAGGAAGCCAGACCAAGAAGGGGAAATATCTTACGACATCACTTACATGTGGAACCTGAAATATAACACGAATAAACTTATTTAGAAAACAAAATAGAGTCACAGACATACGGAACAAACTTACAGATATCACAGCGGGGAAGGAGACGGGATAAATTCAGAGTTTGGGATTAAGCTATATACACAGTTCAGTCGCTCAGTCACGTCCGACTCTTTGCGACCCCATAGACGGCAGCACACCAGGCCTCCTTGTCCATCATCAGCTCCCAGAGTTTACCCAAGACTTCCCTGGTGGCTCAGACGGTAAAGCGTCTATCTACAATGTGGGAGATCCCTGGGTCGGGAAGTTCCCTGGAGAAAGAAATGGCAACCCACTCCAGTACTCTTGCCTAGAAAATCCCATGGACAGAGGAGTCTGGTGTCCATGGGGTCGCAAAGACTCAGACACGACTTCACTTTCACTTTTACGTCCATCAAGTCGGTGATGCCAACCAACCATCTCAAGCCCTGCCGTCCCCTTCTCCTCCCACCTTCAGTCTTTTCCAACATCAGGGTCTTTTCAAATGAGTCAGCTCTTCGCATCAGGTGGCCAAAGGACTGGAGTTTCAGCTTCAGCATCAGTCTTTCAATGAACATTCAGGACTGATTTCGTTTAGGATGGACTGGTTAGATCTTCTTGCAGCCCAAGTAACTCTCAAGAATCTTCTCCAACACCACAGGTCAAAAGCCTCAATTCTTCAGTGCTCAGCTTTCTTCACAGTCCAACTCACATGCACACATGACCACTGGAAAAACCATAGCCTTGACTAGATGGACCTTTGTTGGAAAAGTAATGTCTCTGCTTTTTAATATGCTGTTTAGGTTGGTCATAGCTTTTCTTTCAAGGAGCAAGCATCTTTTAATTTCATTTCTGCACTCACCATCTGCAGTGGTTTTGGAGCCCCCCAAAAGATATATACCCAACTATATAAAAAACAGATCATAAACAGTGACTTCTTGTATAGCACAGGGAACTCTATTCAATATTCTGTAATAACCTATATGGGAAAAGCTATGTGGGTTTCCCTGGTGGCTCATTTGGTAACAGAATCTACCTGCAGTGCAGGAGACCTGGGTTTGATCCCTGGGTTGGGAAGATCCCCTGAAGAAGGGGTAGGCGACCCACTCCAGTATTCTTGGGCTTCCCTTGTGGCTCAGCTGGTAAAGAATCGACCTGCAATGCGGGAGACCTGGGTTCGACCCCTGGGTTGGGAAGATTCCCCTGGAGAAGGGAATGGCTATCCACTCCAGTATTCTGGCCTGGAGAATCCCATGGATGGTATAGCCCACAGGATCGTGAAGAGTTGGACACGACTGAGTGACTTTCAGTTTCACAAGGGAAAAGAATGTCAAAAAGAATAGATACATGTATAACTGAATCGCTTTGGTGTATACCTGAAGCTAATAGAACAATATCAATCAACTATAATGCAAAATTAGATACATTTTCAAAAATAAAAAAAAAAATGACTTCTTGGCACCTCTGTCTATAGGTAGAACCATCCATTCCCAAATCAGATAGCATATACCGCTGACTTTGCTTACTTTCTCTCTTCTGTGACCTCTGATGTTGAACCCTTGACATAGGCTTTCAAACACGTCACACCTCAAGTCTCTCTCACTTTTTATGGCCAGGACAGACATTTTGATTTCTTGCCTGGAAAGAAAGGAAGTTTTTTCTACACTTTCTACACTTCCTAATGCCGAGAAGGCATCTTCAGCATTTTTCCCAACGAGTAGAGTTTGGGAATGGAGATCGAAGGTGTTAATCCTAAAGGAAATCAACCCCGAATCCTCGTGGGAAGGACTGATGCTGAAGCTGAAGCTCCAGTATTTTGGCTGTCTGATGGGAAGCGCCGGCTCAAGTCCCTGATGCTGGGAAAGACTGAGGGCAGACAGGGAAGAGGGTGTTGGAAGATGAGATGGCCGGATGGTATCACCGATGCAATGGGCATGAACTTGGGCAGACTTTGGAAGAAGGTGAAGGACAAGGAGAGGCTGGCGTGCTGCTGTTCGTGGGGTCGCAAAGAGGTGGACTGAATGACTGGGCGACTGAAGGACAACAAGAGAGACTTTTGGCTTCTCTCATCTCTGCCCCTGCCCATCCAAGTGCAAGCCCACGAGCTCCTATGCCCACGACCCACACAGAAGCCAGCCAGCATTCTTCATCGGTACTATCTCTGCAAGCCACCTTCTCTCACCCTCACCAGCTGGCTTTAAACCTATCTCCTCACCGCCCACCTTGCCCTCGCCTCTCTGCTTCTCTGCAGAGTTTCACGGAGCTCTGCAGATGCAAGCCTCACGTCACTGTTTGGCTTAAACCAGTCGCTTCCCTGAGAATTGCCAGCAACCCGCCCATCTCTCCACAGAACCGCCATCTCACAGACATGTCACTGCTGCTCACATTTACAGCCTCACCTTTTTTAAGCACACGGACTCCATCAAGGGCTTCCCAGGTGGCGCCTCTGGTAAAGAAGCCACGGGCCAATGCAGAAGGCCCAGGTGTGCTGCGCAGGGTTGGGATGAGCCCCTGGAGAAGGAAACGGCAACCCGCTCCACTGCTGTTGCCTGGAGAGTCCCACGGACAGAGGAGCCTGGCAGGCCACCACCCACGGCGTCTCAAGACTCAGACAGGCCAAAGAGAGAGGGGTCTGGAATTCTCAAGGAGGAAGAAAGGACAAACTTATTTCTCTACATTCGTTAGGATTATATAACAACAATGTATTCTGCCTGAGGACAGTCTCTGGATTAAACCTCTTTACAAGGACTATACAACAACAATGTATTCTGCCTGAGGACAGTCTCTGGATTAAACCTTCTGGCTAATTCTGTTATCTTAAAATGTGAATTATGGGAGTAGGTCTGGTGAGGTCTTTACAACCTCCAGACCTTCTTTGGATTAGCTGGAGGATATATAAACTCATTGCTAAAACTAACAAGCGGGCACTCTTTCTACCCCCTTCTGATGCCTATGTCGGAAGCTTTCTCTATCTCCTTTATACTTTAATAAAACTTTGTTACACCAAAAAAAAAAAAAAAGAGTCAGACAGGACTGAAGCCACTTAGCCTGAGGCACAGGCACTCCGTCTAGTCCTCCAAGGCTCCTTCAGTCCTTATAACGTTTCTGAGCTGACAATGAATTCCTTCCACTCTGTACCTTTCCTCCCACCCACCCCGAAACTTTGTGACAATGGGCTCTCTCGCATTCTTTCAGTTCTCAGCAGACCGAACTCCGTTTCCTGGGCACATCTTGCCTGAGGATGCAACAGGCACCTGTTCTCCTCTGTACAGTGCAAAACGGAGTCTGAAACCGTGCCTCTCGGTTCCAGGTTCTTATTATTTACCTTCTCTGCGAAACCGGGAGCTCGGCTTCTATGTGATACCGTGTCCCTGAAGCACGTGGGAAATCAGACACATGAAAAAAAAAATCACTCAATAGACACCCCTGGAAGAGAGGGATTTTTAAGAAAGCGCTTTTGGATACAAATTGTTTAGCACTCGGAAACAGAAGACTCAGCTGTGAAAAGACCGTCTCATGAGGGATCCTGAGAGTCGATATATTTTAATACAGAAGATGGTCTAAACGAGGCAAGACACACTACCCCCTCGTTTTATACCACATCACTCCGTTCTTTTAAGCAGTTTGACTGACAATCATGCGTGTGAGAATTGCACGCCAGGCTCCTCTGTCCATGGGATTCTCCAGGCAAGAATACTTGAATGGGTTGACATTTCCTTCTCCAGGGGATCTTCCCAACCCAGGGATCAAACCCATATCTCTTGTGCTTCCTGTCATGGCAGGCGGATTCTTTACCACTAGCGCCAGCTGGGAAGCATGAGGATGAGACGTCTGTGTACATTTCTCTTCCCAAGCTTTTGAAATAACTAGCATCCTGTCCTAGGTCCGATTTTACAAGAACCAAATACAGAAATCATTCTCTAATTTGTGTATTTTGAAGCAGTGAACACTTCTCCAATTGAGATGTCACAAATTCCCAATGTAATCATGCAGAGATTTAAAGAAAAGTTTTTTAATGTTCAGAGGATATACTGGGAATTCAAGGGTGTTAATAAAATAGACGTTCATATATTCCTGTCGATAGTTCCCCTTGGCTGCCGGTTCAGAATAAAATCTTGGTTGGGATTTTGCTTGTTTCCTCCGGGAAGTGGATTGAAAAGAGTGCTCAGTGAGGTGGAAGGGAAGTCTACGAAACCAGAGAATCTTGCTCTTATTTTCAAATGAGTTTGACAGTCTTGAGGCTGCCTGTGAAGGATGATCATGAGTGCCTTCACAGAGGTTTCCTGGATGTTGATGGGGAGCCTGGTTCCCTGGGTTGCATTTTTGTCTGTGTGTGTCATACCATTGAACATCCTGGCCTCATTTTTTTTTTCCCCTCAACATTTCGGCTGTCTGTCCAGACACAGAGCCGAGTGTGCCATCTACTGGGACACTCCCAAGGCTTCATGCAACAATGTTGCCTTCATCTGGGTTTTATTTTTTTCGTTTTGCAAAATGTATATATATATATTTTTTCTAGCAAATATCATATATTAACACACATATGTGGAATCTAGAAAATGGTATAGATGAACTTGTTCATTGGAGGGATTGATGCTGAAGCTGAAGCTCCAATACTCTGGCTACCTGATGCAAACAGCTGACTCATTGGAAAACACCCTGATCATGGGAGGGATTGAAGGCGGGAGGAAAAGGGGACGCCAGAGGATGGGATGGTTGGTTGGCATCACCGACTCAATGGACATGAGTGTGAGTAAAGTCTGGGAGTTGGTGATGGACAGGGAGGCCTGGCGTGCTGCAGTCCATGGGGTGGCAGAGAGTCGGACACGACTGAGCGAGTGAACTGAACTGAACTGATATACATCACTGCTGCTGTGTATAAAATAGATGATGAATGAGAACCTCCTGTGCAGCACAGGGAACTGTACTCAGTGCTGTGTGGTGACCTCAAAGGGAAGGAAATCCAAAAAAAAAATAAGGGATACAAGTATACTTATAGCTAATTCACTTTGCCATACAGCAGAAACTAACACTGTATTGTAGAGCAACTATACTCCAAAAAAAAAAAAATTCACTTGAAAGAAACACAAATCCCTCTTGACCAAAAAAAGGTATAACTTAACAAATCGTCAAAGTACTGAAAGTTAATATGTACTGATTGAAAATGTGGATCAAGGCAGACGAGAAGGTGAACGTATAAAAAACTTGACAATAGGCAAAGACCATCGTTTACAAAAATACTTTATAGTGGCCAAAGGAACAGAACATTAAAAAAAAAAAGGCTGTAGAAGTACTCATTCTTTTTCTAGGAATTTCCAATAAAGAATTGATTCTTAATAGATGAATATTTTGGAGAACTCCTGGGTGGTCCAGTGGTAAAGACTCTGCTTGCCAGTGCTGGCGACCCAGTTTCGATCCCTGGTCTGGGAAGATCCCACATGCGTTGGGACAGTTAAGCCCAAGTCCAGCAACTACTGAAGCCTTCATGCTCTCAAATCCATGCTCCACAACAAGAGTCACCAGAAGAAGCTCGCATGCAGCAAAGACCACCGGCATGGTAAAAAATAAATTTAAGAAAAAATCTTAAAAAAAATGTTTATATGCTTTTCTGATGATACCATTCCTATACATGCACTAGAAGAAGAGGGAAACCTAAAAATATTTAAAACATTCCTTGCATTTATTAATATGTGACATTATTGATATTACCATGCTAAAAGGATAGGAGGGAAGAAATGGGAGAATATGAGTCATGTGGCCAAGGGAAAACAGCTAGTCAGTGTGGGAGCTGGAAACAGTGTGGTTTCAGAGAAGTCCTGTTACAAAATATTGCATTTCAGGAGAGAAGAAGGGAACAGATGAAAAAAATCCTTGCCTTACGTTCATCTAATCACACCTTTGCAAAGGGCCCTGAACAACTTCATAGAATTTCTAATGGCATAGTAAAATATATACTATATGTGTGTGTGCGTAGACATACATGTACACACACGTGTACATATATGCACACGCGTGTGTACATATATTACATAGTAAAACATATATGTGGGCATGTGTTTTCATACACACACGTGTATATATGTATATATATGAAGTAAAAAAGTGAAAGTGTTAGTCACTGAGTCGTGTCCAACTCTCTGCGACCCCATGGACTGTAGCCCGCCAGGCTCCTCTGTCCTGGGATTCTCCACGCAAGAACACTGGAGTGGGTTGTCCTTTCTGTCTCCAGGGGATCTTCCTGACCCAGGGATGAACTCAGGTTTCCTGTGTTGCAGGCAGATTCTTTAGTGTCTGAGCCACCAGGGAAGCCCATTTATTCATTTACTTATATACAAACATATATACTATACATGTACCATCTACAGTTTACGTCTTACACACACACAGGCACACACACACCCTTAACCTCAGGGTGCATGTGTGTACATCCATAACATCCTTACAAATGTTTTCTAAAGCACAAAGCAGAAGCTGGCCTCCGGTTGTCCTCCAAAAGATGACAGGGATGTATGTCCAAATGAACTGAGGACAATTAAACTCAGACTCAATGGACGTGAATCTGAGCCAACTCCAGGAAATAGGGAAGGACAGGGAAGCTTGGTGTTTTGGAAATCGTGGGGTCACAAAGAGTCAGACATAGCTTAGCAACTAAAGAGCAAGAACAAAAAATCTTAGTATTGTCATCTTTTTCTGTTTGCAAGTATAGCTTTTCCTCTGCTGGGACAACACCATGCATACGAGAGATTTGCCCCCTGGGGAGTCGACTTATACCTAAGCTGGTCTTGGTGCTGCCTTTGATGGAAGCATATAGTGGCGTTATCTGGACTGCTAGTGTTCACACGAGGCTAACATTAAAAGACTCAGAACCTGTCTCCAGAATCCTCTTTTGTCTTAGCAGTGTAGGTTTAAATTGCTCTGAAATGATTGATACGGACTGCGTTTATCGTAAGATCATGCATCAGATAGTTTAAGAAAAGGAAAGATTGTTGTTCAAGTACTGAGTGAAGCACGTATAAGAGTCAATCTGAAAAAAAATGTACAATTGGTTTGGATCAGAAGGAAAGTTAGTATGCGTTATAGACACTTTGATTTCTACTGGGAGTTATGAGTGTGTGTATGTGTGTGTGTGTGTGTGTGTATGCAACACACACAGCGTTTGTGTTTATATATCATGTATAAAATATATTTCTATACTTATAGATAGTCCATGCAGTACACATATATGTATATGGTATACCTATATGTACTGGGTATACGTGTGTATATAGAAAACATACGGTATGCAGAATACATATGTGTAGCTGGTATATACATAGTACACATAGCATGGTATATACACAGTATATAACGTGTAGTATACTATTCAATACATGAAGTCAACAGACACAAACTTGAGCAAACTCCAAGAGACAAGAGAGGACAGAGGAGCCTGGCGGGCTACAGTCCATGGGGTCACAAAGAGTCAGACACAACTCACCAACTGAACAAGAACAATACATAGTGGACATATTATATACTTGGTATGATCAGTGATTTCTGTATTATAGATATATATAGCCATCCCATTATAATAAAATTATATATATGATATATATTGGGCTGGCCAAAGAGTTTATTTGGGTTTTTCCATAAAAATGAACTTTTTGGCCAATTCAACATAAATATTTAATACTTATGATAATACTAGGATTATATGTGTACATATATTATCCTAGGATATACATATGTGCATATATGAATATCTGTTATAATGTCTCACCAAACACTGCCTTTCAACCACAAGTGAATGCTATTTCTATAAACTATAAATGTACAATATATATTATGAAAGTGAAGGTGAAGTTGCTAAGTCGTGTCCGACTCTTTGAGACCCCGTGGGCTGTAGCCTACCAGGCTCCTTCATCCGTGGGATTCTGCAGGCAAGAACACTTGAGTGAGTTGTCATTTCCTTCTCCAGGGGATCTTCCCAACCCAGGGATCAAACCTGGGTCTCCTGCATTGCAGGCAGACGCTTTACCCTCTGAGCCACCAGGGGAAGCCCCAAAATATATATTATACCTACTGTTAATACTCTGAGGTCCATTTAGTCAACGCTATGGTTTTTCCTGTGGTCATATATGGATGTGAGAGTTGGACTGTGAAGAAGGCTGAGCCCCGAAGAATTGATGCTTTTGAAGTGTGGTGTTGGAGAAGACTCTTGAGAGTCCCTTGGACTGCAAGGAGATCTAACCAGTCCATTCTGAAGGAGATCAGCCCTGAAATTTCTTTGGAAGGAATGATGCTAAGGTTGAAACTCCAGTACTTTGGCCACCTGATGGGAAGAGTTGACTCATTGGAAAAGACTCTGATGCTGGGAGGGATTGGGGGCAGGAGGAGAAGGGGACGACCAAGGATGAGATGGCTGGATGGCATCACTGACTCGATGGACGTGAGTCTGAGTGAACTCCGGGAGATGGTGATGAACAGGGAGGTCTGGCGTGCTGCAATTCATGGAGTCAGAAAGAATTGGACACGACTGAGCAACTGAACTGAATTGAACTGAACTGTTAATACTACATATGGATTTATAGTAACAATTGCTACTGATCTAGAAACACAGAGAAATTTCTGCAAAGTTTATTATTCCATAAACATCTTGGGAAATCGCCCCCCGCATCATACATTTCTCCACTACACCCTCTCTCGTTAGCTCCTGAAGGGCATTACTAGCAGTTAAACAACCTGACCTAGTGTGCGTGCACAGAGGTGTGTGAAGATCATGAGGGATGAAATTTTAGTGTTTTCTTTTCACCATTCCCATCTCCTGCTTCCTCTCAGATCAAAAGCATCACGTCTGAGACATGCCCTGCCCCCGCCTACCTAAGCCCCTTTCCCTTTCTTTTCTCTCCTCCCATAAATAGCAGTTGAACGCTCTTTTCAAAACACTCTTTTTTCCTAACACTGCCATCACCCAAGGGAGATAAACAAAGCACGTTGCTGCTACGACTCGTGTAGCTTCACAGGACTTACTCGCGTGTTGGTCGTGAAGACGCAGCACAAATAAAGGTGAAATGAAACACACAAATGACGCCAGGTTGCTAAGCAGAGTTACCGCAGGTCCACAGGATCCAGTGGCCCCTTCCTTCCAATGCTGAGTGGTGGTGGTTTAGTCGCTCACTCGTGTCTGACTCTTTGTGACCTCATGGGCTGTGTAGCCTGCCAGGTTCCCCTGTCCAGGGAGTTCTCCCAGCAAGAGTGGGTTGCTGTGTCCTCCTCCAGGGAACCTTCCCAACCCAGGCATCAAATCTAGATCTTCTGCTCTGCAGGAGCTACCAGGGAAAACCCTTCTTCCAGTATTGCCCGGGGACAAACTTGAAAGAGGAGGTGACAGCCAAGGACCCTTGGAGATGTGTATGCGTTGTTAACAAAATTCTGAAACTTGCCCTCTTGTTTCACCTTTAACTGTAGTCTGAGGTGCAAACTCTGTGCCTGTTTAGCAGATCAACACATAGAAATTAACTGAACTGCTGAAGGGCACTTGACCTTCCCTTGGAAGGTGGAGGAGAAACATGAAGCCCCCTTCCCCGAATGCCACTTTGGTCCCTGGCTTCTGAGTACCTCGCCTCTTATTTAAATGGATGCCTTACAGGTCAGGGGCTTCCCTGGTGGCTCAGACAGTAAACAATTTGCCTGCAGTGCAGGAGACCTGAGTTTGATCCCCCTGGGTTGGGAAGATCCGCTGGAGAAGGGAACAGCTACCCACTCCAGTAT
>SJYG01000714.1:986364-996412 GCA_006410535.1 Litocranius walleri
GATGAACAGGGAGGTCTGGCGTGCTGCAATTCATGGAGTCAGAAAGAATTGGACACGACTGAGCAACTGAACTGAATTGAACTGAACTGTTAATACTACATATGGATTTATAGTAACAATTGCTACTGATCTAGAAACACAGAGAAATTTCTGCAAAGTTTATTATTCCATAAACATCTTGGGAAATCGCCCCCCGCATCATACATTTCTCCACTACACCCTCTCTCGTTAGCTCCTGAAGGGCATTACTAGCAGTTAAACAACCTGACCTAGTGTGCGTGCACAGAGGTGTGTGAAGATCATGAGGGATGAAATTTTAGTGTTTTCTTTTCACCATTCCCATCTCCTGCTTCCTCTCAGATCAAAAGCATCACGTCTGAGACATGCCCTGCCCCCGCCTACCTAAGCCCCTTTCCCTTTCTTTTCTCTCCTCCCATAAATAGCAGTTGAACGCTCTTTTCAAAACACTCTTTTTTCCTAACACTGCCATCACCCAAGGGAGATAAACAAAGCACGTTGCTGCTACGACTCGTGTAGCTTCACAGGACTTACTCGCGTGTTGGTCGTGAAGACGCAGCACAAATAAAGGTGAAATGAAACACACAAATGACGCCAGGTTGCTAAGCAGAGTTACCGCAGGTCCACAGGATCCAGTGGCCCCTTCCTTCCAATGCTGAGTGGTGGTGGTTTAGTCGCTCACTCGTGTCTGACTCTTTGTGACCTCATGGGCTGTGTAGCCTGCCAGGTTCCCCTGTCCAGGGAGTTCTCCCAGCAAGAGTGGGTTGCTGTGTCCTCCTCCAGGGAACCTTCCCAACCCAGGCATCAAATCTAGATCTTCTGCTCTGCAGGAGCTACCAGGGAAAACCCTTCTTCCAGTATTGCCCGGGGACAAACTTGAAAGAGGAGGTGACAGCCAAGGACCCTTGGAGATGTGTATGCGTTGTTAACAAAATTCTGAAACTTGCCCTCTTGTTTCACCTTTAACTGTAGTCTGAGGTGCAAACTCTGTGCCTGTTTAGCAGATCAACACATAGAAATTAACTGAACTGCTGAAGGGCACTTGACCTTCCCTTGGAAGGTGGAGGAGAAACATGAAGCCCCCTTCCCCGAATGCCACTTTGGTCCCTGGCTTCTGAGTACCTCGCCTCTTATTTAAATGGATGCCTTACAGGTCAGGGGCTTCCCTGGTGGCTCAGACAGTAAACAATTTGCCTGCAGTGCAGGAGACCTGAGTTTGATCCCCCTGGGTTGGGAAGATCCGCTGGAGAAGGGAACAGCTACCCACTCCAGTATTCTGGCTTGGAGAATCCCACGGACACAGGAGGCTGCTGGGCTACAGTCCATGGGGTCGCAAAGAATCGGACACTCCTGGGCAACTGAGCCCGCAATGCTTATACTAATCATATGGTGTGTTATATAAGAAAGTCAGTTTCTCCTGCTTCTTTGTAGAAATACTGGCATTATGTGGTTCCAATATTTCTCTTACCATAAACGAGCATGGAAGCACTGTACGGTAAAAGAGAAAAGTAAATAGAAAGCACCTTACGACTTTCGGTGAATCCAGCCATTTTAGCCAGATCGCCTGGCTCCCATGTGGATACCCTTTGTGCCGAATTATTTTTGCCATAATTCCAAGAGTCCAAAACTCCCATGCTTTCATTTTCATGACCCACCATGGAAGGTCACCTTTCCTCTAGATTGTAGACATCAAACACCCATAAAGATAGCGTAATCGTGATGCTGTAGACCATTTATTCAGCATCAGAGCAGTGCAAATTGTCCATTTCTCTCATAAGCCTAACACTGGAATGGTATCTCCAGGGACTATTTTGAACAAGAGTCATCCACTATCTTTCATTATATTCCTGTGGACCCTTTTCAAAGTCTTTATTGAATGTGTTACCATATTGCTGCTGCTGTCTATGTTCTGATTTTCTGGCCAAGGGGTGCATGGGATCTTAGTTCTCCGACCCGGGATCCAACCTGCACTTTAGAAGGCCCAGTGTTAACCATCGGACTCCCAAGGGAAGTCCTGGCTATCTTTTCTATAAAAGGAATTTTCTCCTGCTTGGCTAGCACACCCAGATCAGCCAATGCTGACATTCTTTTGCATATATTCTCTGTAGACAAGACACAGATTGCTACTTTTCCTGGTTACCCTGATAACTGATGCAAAATGCAGAATTTTAGCTCTCCACATTACATAGTATCTTATATAAGCCCCCACAGGGACACAGACACATCGGAAAACATTTTACAGGATTTCTGCTGGTACAATGGACACATTTAAATGCGATTGAAAAGATGAAAGTGAAAGAGGAAAGGGAAAAGTTGGCTTAAAGCTCAACATTCAGAAAACGAAGATCATGGCATCTGGTCCCATCACTTCATGGAAAATAGATGGGGAAACAGTGTCAGACTTTTTTTGGGCTTCAAAATCACTGCAGATGGTGACTGCAGCCATGATATTAGAAGACACTTACTCCTTGGAAGAAAAGTTATGACCAACCTAGATAGTATATTCAAAAGCAGAGACATTACTTTGCCGACTAAGGTCCGTCTAGTCAAGGCTATGGTTTTTCCTGTGGTCATGTATGGATGTGAGAGTTGGACTGTGAAGAAGGCTGAGCACCAAAGAATTGATGCTTTTGAACTGTGGTGTTGGCGAAAACTCTTGAGAGTCCCTTGGACTGCAAGGAGATCCAACCAGTCCATTCTGAAGGAGATCAACCCTGGGATTTCTTTGGAAGGAATGATGCTAAAGCTGAAACTCCAGTACTTTGCCCACCTCATGTGAAGGGTTGACTGATTGGAAAAGACTGTAATGCTAGGAGGGGTTGGGGGCAGGAGGAGAAGGGGACGACCGAGGATGAGATGGCTGGATGGCATCATGGACTCGATGGATGTGAGTCTGAGTGAACTCCAGGAGATGGTGATGGACAGGGAGGCCTGGTGTGCTGCGATTCATGGGGTCACAAAGAGTCGGACACGACTGAGCGACTGAACTGAACTGAACTGAAAAGCAATGTGAAAGAACAAGATGAAATCTTCTTATGTGACGGGTAGCAATTAGGTCTAGAATAAAAACGGGATTCCACGTTGTCAAAGTTGACCCTGCATGTGTGGGTACTCAGTCGTGTCCACTTCTTTTGCGACCCCATAGACTGTAAGGTACATCCCAGGGAAGTATACTGGAAGGAAACTGTCTTTTCCTTCTTCAGGGGATTTTCCTGACCCAGGGATCGAACCCAAGTGTTATGAATCTTTTCCATCTTCTGCCCTGGCAGGCGGATTCTTTACCAATAGCGAGACCTGGGAAGCCCCAAAAGTTGACCATGTAAAAGTGAAAGTTGCTCACTCGTGTCGGACGCTTTGCGACCCCATAGAATTCTTTAGGCCAGAATACTGGAGTGGGTAGCTTTTCCCTTTTCCAGGGGATCTTCCCAACCCAGGGATCAAACCCAGGTCTCTCACGAAAACATGAGTGAGTACCGTATTTCTGCTGGTACATTAGACACATTTGTCCAACTGCAGGCAGATTCTTTACCAGCTGAGCTACAAGGGAAGCCACAGGTCCTGTTAAATTCTTATCCTGTTAGAATCAAGCTGGGCTCATAGAAATTTGAGTAGCAGACGTAGCAAGGGAAAACACTGCATATAAACAGAGCAGAGATATTAAAAGTAGAAGTATATTTCCTAAATCGCAGCATTAAACAAAGGTAGGTATTTGCCCCAGAGAAGGAAATGGCACCCCACTCCAGTTCTCTTGCCTGGAAAATCCCATGAACGGAGGAGCCTGGTGGGCTGCAGTCCATGGGGTCGCTAAGAGACGTTCACTTTTCACTTTCATGCATTAGAGAAGGCAATGGCAACCCACTCCAGTGTTCTTGCCTGGAGAATCCCAGGGACGGGGAGCCTGGTGGGCTGCCATCTATGGGGTCGCACAAAGTTGGACACGACTGAAAGGACTTAGCAGAAGCAGGTATTTTGCCCAGAATGTGGGATAGAGTCTCAGTCCCACTCTGCCACATTCTTCCAATAATGTGAGAGGCACAGAAGGGCTTTAAAAACAGGCCTATGGAAATGGAGATTACTGGACAATCAGAGAATGGTTTCTGACACTGAGTAAGCCTACTTTGGCCACCTGATCTGAAGAGCTGACTCCCTGGAAGAGACCCTGATGCTGGGAAAAATTGAAGGCAAAAGGATGAGATGGTTGGATGGCATCACTGACTCCATGGACACGAGTTTGGGTAAACTCTAGGAGATGGTGAAGGACAGGGAAGCCTGGTGTGCTGCAGTCCATGCGGTCGCAAAGAGTCAGACACGACTGAGCGACTCAACAATAATGACAAAGTCAGTTGAAATGGGGTTTCTCCTATAGTCCCATTAGAATCGCTACAGTGTACTGGGATTCACGGGTTATTATAACACATACTCTACAAAGCACCTACTGAGGACTCATAGATACGTGAAGGCTGTAGGAGCATCTTTGGCTGGGAACAGATTATCTCTCTGCATTCATGTCATTCAAATGTTCAGTTCAGTTCAGTCGCTCAGTCGTGTCCGACTCTTTGCGACCCCATGAATCACAGCCCGCCAGGCCTCCCTGTCCATCACCATCTCCTGGAGTTCACTCAGACTCACGTCCATCGAGTCTGTGATGCCATCCAGCCATCTCATCTTCTGTCGTCCCCTTCTCCTCCTGCCCCCAGTCCCTCCCAGCATCAAATGTTATATCTTTCCAAAGATGGTTTTAGAAGGCGTCTGCAACACAGCTTCCCGTCGTATGTGATAACTTATTTATAACGTTTCTTCTTGTTGTCTCCTTAGACCCCACGACCTTCCTACGCCAAATTTCATCTTCTATCTTCACTCATTCCGGTGAAAGGCAGGAATCGCCGGCATTTTTAAAATGCCATTTCAGCAAAAGTGAGATTGTGAATGTTTAACGGCCTCAAATGAACCTCCAAACTGTGCATAAAATGGCAGGGAAAATCGATAAAAATTGTGTTTTCAGATCAACGGATGTGCTACAAAATTCGATACCTACACAGACAGCACCCACAGTGTGTGCACCAGGGTGAGGTTTATGACTACATGAAAAGCACTTTAAAGTGTAAAGCTATCCGTTTTCTCAAGGTACAGAGACACAATAGTGATCCTTTTCTACTTCTTTTTTTTAGGGATTTTCTTTTCTTTAGGGCCTCCCTGGTGGCTCAGGTGGTAAAGAAATTGCCTGCAATGCTGGAGATCTGGGTTCACTCCAGTCCCTGGGCTTGAGAAGATCCCCTGAAGGAGGACATGGCAGCCCACTTCAGTATTCCTGCCTGGAGAATCCCACGGATAGAGGAACAGTGGGCTACAGTCCATGGGGTCCCAAAGAATTGAACATGACTTAGCATGCACATATAAGTTCTGTGCACCTCTCATTTGGCAAATAGCCTGAGTCCAGCACGCAAAAAAACTTCCGAGGTTGAATACAGCATTCACAGTCTTTGCTGCTTTCCTTTCTCTGATAATTAGCTAATGTCATCACAACATCCACGAACTTGAGTTGAAAGTCCAAGCTGCATTCCTTACTGGTGAAGAGCCTGGGCTATGAACACACCATCTTCCTTTGAATCTAAGTTTTGCTGCTGACCCATCGCTTAACCTTCCTGATTCTCAACACCTCTAGTTTTAAAACAGAAATACTCTATGTGCCTGTCCCCTTAGGCTTCTTGAGGATGTCAACACATCATTGACCTGGGGTGATTTGTATAGAAAGTAATGCCTGTGGCTGGCGATTTGCTATGTAAGTGAATACTGAAATGTCTCCGGTCAATAGTTTGGGTAACAAAAGATGTGTTGGTATGTCTCTTGTCAATAAGTTGTTAGGATAAACAACGGCCAGGTGCAAAGCAAAGTGTGTTAGTCATTCAACCATGTCCAACTCTTTGTGACCTCAAGGACTGTAGCCCGCCAGGCTCCTCTGTGCATGGAATTCTCCAGGCAGGAATATTGGAGTGGGTTGCCATTCCCTTCTCCAGAGGATCTTCCTGACCCAGGGATCGAACTCAGGTCTTCTGAAATACTAGGCAGATTCTTGACCGTCTGAGCCATCTGGGAAGCCCCAGTGTATGGGAAACCTGGACAAATTTGCTCTGATAGTGTGGAAGTAAAGTGGATTATTTAACAAGAAATACAAATGGAGAAAAGACACCCAATGGCCCAATGTCAAGAAAGAAAATTTTTTAGCAGTATAGTATTTCATTATTTTTATGACCAAGATGAAATAAAAAGTTTAACATTATAATCTCCTTATACAAACATAAAATTTTAACTCATATTAATAAAATAGATTTAGAAGCTTTTAGACTCATTAAAAGTAGTGACCTAAACAGGACTTTCTGAAGTCGAATAAAATTTTTAATAATGGCTTTTGTCTAATAAAAGTATTGCAAGAAAAATATTAGTTGGCACATTTGGATTTGTAAATACGTCTTTTTAAGTTGAAGGCTAAAATTCTACTTTTAAATGTGAAATGTGAATAAATTTACTTTTTAAGAAGGCAATGGCACCCCAGTCCAGTACTCTTGCCTGGAAAATCCCATGGATGGAGGAGCCTGGCGGGCTGTAGTCCATAAGGTTGCTAGGAGTCAGACATGACTGAGCGACTTCACTTTCACTTTTCACTTTCATGCATTGGAGAAGGAAATGGCAACCCACTCCAGTGTTCTTGCCTGGAGAATCCCAGGGACGGGGGAGCCTGGTGGGCTGCCGTCTATGGGGTCGCACAGAGTCGGACACGACTGAAGCAGCTCAGCAGCAGCAGCAGCAGCCTTTCACCTCCTGTGTTATATTCAAATAAACTTTTTACTGTCGGACATATATCCAAAGAAGGCTCTTTGTTGGAAAGTTTTTAAGACATGACCGCAAACACAAAACCCAGTGACACAAGAAGCTGAGGTCAAAGTAATAAACTCAAGTGTTTCATTTCAGAAAATACCCTCTTGTTACCAATTTCACCATTTGGAGCACCCCCCACCCCTGTTCAGCGTCAGGCCAAGAGAAATGTCCTTGTTGGGGGACATGAAACCTGTTCCCCAGGACAAACCACAAGAAACCGGTCCATAATCAACTGAGTTTACCACGAGTCACCTACATCAAATGTTATCACTTAGCTCTGAAAGCGAGAAAGATGTCTGAAGCCGGGAAAAGAAATACGACAGGCCACCTCCAAAAAAAGAATGGACGCGTAATTATTTGCACAAAGCATTAGAAAATACTGTGATATTTTATTATTAAAAATGCTGCTGAAAAGTTTATACATATGTGTCCAGCCATATATATCTTCTATCATTACTTAAGGCAAAATCAAAAACAAAATCGCAAAATAATAATCCGAGAAACCATTAAACCCTGCGTGCCAGTGAAATTCAAGAATAAAAGCCTAGGAAAGGTTTTTTTTTTTTTTAACTTATTTTTTTTTCTCATTTTTCTTTTTTATAGATAGCAAGTATATTTTATTCTCATAGAACTCTATGAAGATTCTATAACTTCTTTCCATGTAGAAATAAGATATCATTTAAGGTGTATTAAATTGCTTTTGATCATAACCCTTTGTAAAAGCTAAAGTTATTCACTTAACAAGAACTCTTTTTTTTTTTCCTTATCCAAATGTCACAAGCCTGATACATTACTGTGCATATTGCTAGCAGAAGACGCTTGGAAATACTAAACAAATACTGGAATTCACATAACAAACATACCAGGTCCCACAAGGCTGTCTAGTGCCACGTCCTCTGTCATTTCCTGGACAGCCTATTTACCGTGGCTTAGCTGGGGTAATAAATACAATAGCTTGCAGAAATGGTCTGACAGGAGCTTTAAAACAGGATGAACAAAAACCTTACCCATGACACCTCTCAGCTGCAGGAGTGTGCACTTCACTCGGTGCAAAGTTGGGATTACATTTCACTTTCGTCAATACACAGACTCACTCTTAAAATCTGAACAGCAGACTTTACTGGGAGATCGGTCTGCACGGACTTCCTAAGAACTCTGTTTCTCTGGGGGTGCGGGCGGGGTGGGGGAGGCCGGTCATTTTCAGAGACTTTGAAAAAGTACCACTACAGTTTTAGTCTAAGGGTTCCGGTAATCAAACATTGGACCAAGGGACAAGGAATTTGGACCGTCTTTCTTGAGAATGTGCACCTTAGCTGAGTTGCTCTGATAACCACGCCCCGAGACATCATCTTTTGCTACTATTTCCTGGCGCGGCAATAGGTCTTTGAAAGCCAAAACGTCAAGTTACCGTGGTCGCTACTGTTTCTCAAGGAAAGCTAAAAGGACAGTAAGAAAATGACTTGGTGTCAGAGGCGCCAAGATTCTCATCCCCACCTCACCAGTGAACAATGCCTGAATATTTCCGGGTGTTATCTTGACAGTCAGGCCATTCTCTGACTTCCTGGATAACCCCCACCAAGCACTTGGAGTGTTCTCTCCCTTCCTTGGTCTCTCTGTGATAGTCCTGGATCAGTGACGGATACACAAAGTGCACAAAAGATAATCGTTTCAGACAAGCGTATGTTTTACCCGGTAAATATTCGAAAGAATTCAAAAACAACAAAACCCCGCTTACTGATAAATAAGGGACTTGACTGCTTTTACCAGAAAGGAAAGACACATGCCCCTCCCTTCGATCTGATTAGCTAAGCTGAACAGGTATTTCTGCAGCTGCTGGGGAACACAGAGCTGTATTGACTCAGCAGACCGTGGGCCCACCAAACACAAGCTTTCTTTCTCCCTTTTGGCAGGACCCTGGGTGTGGGAAGTGACTCTTCCTTAACAGATTCAAAGAGCCACAGCTACAGAAGGAGACTTGTATTCAGTTCCCCAGGCCCTCCCCTCCCAGGCCCTGCAATTTCTCTGCATGTGTGCGTGCATCTAAGTCAACCAGCTTTTAAATAGACTCCACGCCGGGGCTCCTTCTTGCGGGGGGGTGGGGGAGCGGTTGCAACTTCAGGAAGTCCTTAACAACACAAAAATAAAAGTTTGCCTAAAACAAAACAAAACAAAACAGTCTCCTAAGAATGCCGTGGCATGCACTTTCCAGCCCCAAAACAAACAACAATAAAAAAAAAAAAAATGGGGAGAGAGCCTGGTCACAGAAACGGTCACAGTCCGCCGTGTGACAACCATATCCTCCTACAAATGAAACGCCTTAGAAAACCCCGTGTCTGTTGGCCACAAGGATTTAAGAAGAAGAAGCCCCTCTGTGTCTTGGAAGGAAAAGAGGTGATATGACTAATGTATATACCGATTTATATACATACAGACCACTAATGGAGAGCACAACCTTGCTAAAAGCTCTTTCAAACCGAAAACACCAATAAAAGCGCTTTTTTTTTTTGCTTGTTTTTTTTTTTTTTCTTTTTCTCTCCGTGTGTGTTTGTTTAAACTCACAGCTATATACATTTTCTTTCTTTCTTTTTTTTTTTTTTTTTACAAAGTTTCTTAAATATAGTTCAGGCTGGCAAAACATCTCTTTGCACAGAACGCTAGGTATGTAACTGCATAGTCTGTTTGCTTATTTTAATAATAAAATTCTACTTTTCCTTCTTTTCTGGATTACTGCTCCGTATGCTGGGTAAAAGCCCACAGACTCTTTTTGTTTGTTTTTCACTTAAGGAGAGCCATCTGTCATGTGGCACATAAAGAACTTTATTATTTTTTTTTTCAACTGTGATTAAAAAAAAAAAAAAATTAGTGTCCCTGGCTGAGTT
Source organism: Litocranius walleri (assembly GCA_006410535.1). Lineage (NCBI taxonomy): Eukaryota > Metazoa > Chordata > Mammalia > Artiodactyla > Bovidae > Litocranius > Litocranius walleri. Next base: position 996,135 of record SJYG01000714.1, read on the forward strand.
CCGGAAGGGTGTCAGCCTCTACGGTCACGGTTGGAAACGCCCAGGTCCTAGATACGTTGATGTCCTTGTCGCGCTAAAGTCGGCTTGGATGGTGGTGGGTCTTAAAAGCAGAACTCGTAACAGCGAATGGATACCGTTTCACATTTCGTAGGGTCGAAAGTTGATCTTGTGGTATGGGGAAATGCCAGCATGGGAGGTCTGCAAAGACACAATGGTTGCCCTTTTGGGTTGTGTGTGTGTGTGTGTGTATGTGTGTGTCTTAAGCCAGTGGGATGAAA
>SJYG01000714.1:996847-1087076 GCA_006410535.1 Litocranius walleri
GGTGGTGGAGTGTCCGTGCGGAATGTTTGTGCTGTTCTGGCCTCCGCTGAAGGTGTTGAACGTGTGCAGCGGCTGCATGCCCGTGAGCGTGTTGGGGATCATGGTGATGGTGTTGGGGGTCATGAGTGGGATGTCGTCAGGAGACCTGCGGAGCGTGAGCGTGTAGTCTGGTGGGCAGGTGAGCCTCAGCGTGTCATGGGCCTGCAGTGACTCGCACTCATGGTCCAGCTGCTTCATCTGCAGGGACATGATCTCGTCGTTCTGGATGTGCGCGATGTCGTTGGCGGCGTTCCTCTGTGGGCTGGGTCGCCGGTGGGTCTCGTGGCGCCTCTTGTCCTTCTTGTAGTAGAGGGCGGCAAAGGCCAGGATGTTTAGGAACAGCAGGGACGCCCCCACGGCGATGGTGACGCTCAGCTCGGTGGAGTAATCCCGTTTGGTCTCGATGAGGACCGTGGTGTCCTCGGGGCCCGTCTTGTGAGGGTCCTTGGAGTGCTTGGGGTTGCTGTTGGCTGGGGTGATGGCCGGGCGTTTTGTGGTGGGCCAGATCTTGGAGGGCGACCGCCGGGTCCCGTAGGGGAAGGACGTCATGTCCGGAGGGGGCACCTTGGTGGTGGTGGACACGTACTGGAATATCTCGTTCAAGTTGTGCAGGTGTGGGACCAGCTCCAGCCAGAAGGCGACTTTGGTGGCTCGATAATGATCCCTCACGCGGGGTTTCAAGCCGATATGCAGATACAGCTGGTCTTTGGGATTATACTTGGACCAGGCCACTTCCTCGAAGCGGTTGGGTTTTGTGTGAATGAACTTGGTGTCCTGCGGGACAGGCTGATTGGGGTCACTGAGGACAGAAGGGAGAAAGAGAAAAGAAAGGAAAAAAAAAAAAAGGTCACACTCTTCTCCATGTCACAAGTCAATTTTAATCAAGCAAAACGAAATGACAGTCAAATGATCTCACGTGTTTATTGATACGCGCAAAGTACTGAAGGGGTTTAATCCACATGTGCCTAGCGATCTGCCTTGTTTATAAAAGAATCCTCTTTTACCTTAACCTTTAAAATAATTCCCAATGAAAATATGATACCGTTTCTGCAACATTTCTATATTTTTAACGCATCCAGTTGTCTTCCAAACTTGGAGATTTTTCAGGAGGAAAACAAACATGTGCCTTGGATATGTTTCAGCATTTCAAATTTAAACTACTTTTGTTGGAAATTTTTCAGCATTTCAGGCTGAACCACTTCTGGAGTCACTAAGCTCAACCCCCACAAGGCGGGGGAGGGGGTGGGCATTTGGCAATACCTGGAGATGTTTCTGGTTGTTATACATGAAGGACAGTGCCATGAATGAAGGTAGATACCACGATGACTATCAAATATTCTCCAGGGCACAGGACAGCTCCCCCACCACAGCATAGAAATTTTTCATCCTGGATCTCAACAGTATTAAACTTGACAAATCCTGATTTAGAGACTGTTATCCAAAATGTGTACATTCTCTTTCTTCCTCAAGAACTGCTTCTTAGGTAGATGGATATATATTGCAGTTATAACAATTAAAATATGTTAAAAATGCAAAAAAAATCTGGCTTCTGTCATTACAAAATGTTAATAAATAGAAATATGTATCAATGGTTTGTGCTATTACAAATATGTATATAACTTGTAAATCTTTTGAAGACTGAGTCACGTGAAGATCAAATAACATTCCGCTGATGTCTTAAGTTTGGCAAGACAGTGCTTTTAGACATGCTAAAGTCAAGGATTTTAGGAGAAATACCACAAGGTACACTAAATTGAGGGTTTTTATAGATTTCAAGTGTCCTTGGCAACTATGAAAGTGACATCGCCTGTGATGTACATGAACAGCTACAGGCAGAAAGACAGTCATCAATATTGAAAGATTCTCCACAAAACATGGTACTTGAAACATGGTTGCCACCCAGCTTTTTTTTACGGTAACAGAAATGCCCCTCAAAGATATACTCTAATTTCTTCCAAATTTTTTGTGCTTTTTTTGGCTTCGTAAAGTGACCTGTAAAACAGATTTTGTCATTTCATATTTGCTGGTTTGGAACACCTGAGATCGTGCATGATAAAAGGTTACCTCGTGGATAGCAGTGACCTCTCAGAAGTGGTGTGCAGACCTAGCTTGCCCTGGTGTATGGCCATGGGCGCCCTAACCTCTACCTGCCAGGCAACGCCTTCTTAGCAACACACTTATAAAGCTACCACCTCTTTCCTTATGCGCCAGAAGGCTGGGGTACCAGAAGGTTCCACTGGAAGACCCAATGTCTGCAGACATTCCCAGGTGGCGTGCAGGCTTCAGATGATACCCTTGACCCACAGATGCAGGTATTGCCATAGGAAGGGCTTTAGTCCTCAGTCTGAGGCTGTCAACATTACGAACATACGTTAAGCTGTGCCTGTCTCCCGCTTCACAAGTTGGGAGATCTTGAGCAAATTCTTAAACCTCTCTTAGCCTGATCTATAAACTGGATACGAATATTGGGATTGGAATTAAGTGAGGAAGCCGTAATATTCCTGGTGTATAGAAAGAGTGCACTGATACATCAGAATACCTACAAACTGGCAGGGAGAGAAGACTACAAATAATAAACAGTGTATATCCACAGTATAAATCTCATGTGCTTAGTTGCTCAGCCATGCCCAACCCTTTGCAACCCCATGGGCTGTAGCTCACCAGGCTTCCCTTTCCATGGAAATTTTTCAGACAAGAATCCTGGAGTGTGGGTGGCCATTTCCTCCTCCAGAGGATCTTCCCGACCCAGGGATCAAACCCACATCTCTTCTATATCCTGCACTGGCAAGTGGGTTCTTTAACATTGCACTACCTGGGAAGCCCACGGATCTTTTTATACTTTATATAGCATGTACTGCATAAAACTATGCTGCCTACTAGCATATATGGTACACCATATAGTGTCAATGGAGTATGCTGCATAACGATACTGTTTATATGATACGGTGTAGACTGTATGTCATATATACTGTTTTAAAGCACACGGCATGTATCATAGCATATATGCTAGATTATATACTTCATATAGTTTATGCTGTGCCAAAGTGTACTCTATACAACAGTATATATCTGTTATATGGTATCCTTTGTATATAGTATAGTGTATTTTTATATACTTATACAAAATGTTTCATATATATACTTATATGGGCTTCCCTGTAAACCATCTGCCTGCAAAGAGGGAGACGGAAGTTCAATCCCTGGATTGGGAAGATCCCCTGGAGAAGGGAATGGCAACTCACTCAAGTACTCTTGTCTGGGAAATCTCATGGACAGAGGAACCTGGCGGGCTGCAGTCCACAGGGTCGCAAAGGGTCGGACACAACTGAGCGACTAACATTTCTACTTACCTTTCACATACACTGTATCCCACAGTATAGATGGTACTTTGTATGTTTATCGTTAAAAATGGTGACATAGCATCACTTGACTCAGTGGACATGAGTCTCAGCAAATGCTGGGAGATAGTGAAGGACCGAGAAGCCTGGTGTGTTGCAATCATGGGGTTGCAAAGAGTCAAGCATGACTTGGCAACCAACCAATGACATATTGTATATAGTGTGCCCTGTAGAAAAGGATTCTATGTGCATCATAGCTTATATGGTTCTCTCTATACTGTATGTGATAAATGCTGTATCACTTAGAATATGTGTATTATATACTGTGGATACAGATGGCAGCCCACCAGGCTCCCCCGTCCCTGGGACTCTCCAGGCAAGAACACTGGAGTGGGTTGCCATTTCCTTCTCCAGTGCATGAAAGTGAAAGGTGAAAGTGAAGTCGCTCAGTCACGTCCGACTCTGAGCGACTCCATGGACTGCAACCTACCAGGCTGCTCCGTCCATGGGATTTTCCAGGCAAGAGTACTGGAGTGGGGTGCCACTGCCTTCTCTGGATAGTATATACAGCATATGTTGTATGAAATTGTACTGTATAACAGGCTCAGACTGTAAACAACCCAGCTGCAGTACAAGAGACAGAGGAGACGCAGGCTGAATCCCTGGGTGGGGAAGGTGCCCTGGAGAAGGGCATGGCAACCCACTCCAGCATTCTTGCCTGGAGAAGCCCACGGACAGAGGAGCCTGGTGGGCTGCAGTCTGTGGGGTTGCAAAGAGTCGGATACGACTGAGTGACTAACACTTTTCCTTTTCCCATCCTGCGTATTCTAGGACTTCTTGCATGCTATATATGCACACAGATAGATGGATAGATAACATATATGCACATATGATTACATACGTGGCATGCAAGATAAGTAAATTGCAACTGCTGTGGTCCTATTAGTGACATGAAAAAATATAAAAAATATACCATAAGCCTTCTTATCCATGTGTTCATGTATAACCGTTGATGTATTCTAAAATAATCTGCCTTTGTGCTTTTATTTTTACATGTTTTAGAAAAAATGTTGGATGCAACGTGGCATCTCGCATTCTCTTATTGCGTCTTCTGAAATAAAGTGTTGCAAAATTCCCATTTAATTGGACCTGCCGTGGAGACATTTTTATAAAATAAAACTCAGAGGAGAGTAAGAATTGATTTTTATTGTTCTAAAAGCAATGAAAGGGAGCAAGGATTCCTACTCTTTTTGAATTGGTCTGATTTCACAGAATCAGGCCTTCCGGTTCTACTGACCTTTTCTTAAAGAGATGGCATCTAGGAAAGAGTGTTCATGTTAGATATTTGGCCCTTTTTTTGGCATTTGGTGTACATTTGAAAGGTAAGGAAACCACATTTATTTTGTTCTCAGAGAATAAAGGATTTTGAAAATCCAGATAAGTACGCATTAGCCCTGAAACAATCTATTAAAGTTCTTGGCAATGCACCGTCAGAAGCCTTAAATGGAGATAAACTCGGGTCGCTCATGGAAGGAAGCACATCACTTTCCCGTGTCAAACACTCTGAAGAAAGCAAGATCTCTACGTGGGGTACCAACGCCTTGTTTTTTAGACTTTCCTACTGAGCGACTCCATGGACTGCAACCTACCAGGCTGCTCCGTCCATGGGATTTTCCAGGCAAGAGTACTGGAGTGGGGTGCCACTGCCTTCTCTGGATAGTATATACAGCATATGTTGTATGAAATTGTACTGTATAACAGGCTCAGACTGTAAACAACCCAGCTGCAGTACAAGAGACAGAGGAGACGCAGGCTGAATCCCTGGGTGGGGAAGGTGCCCTGGAGAAGGGCATGGCAACCCACTCCAGCATTCTTGCCTGGAGAAGCCCACGGACAGAGGAGCCTGGTGGGCTGCAGTCTGTGGGGTTGCAAAGAGTCGGATACGACTGAGTGACTAACACTTTTCCTTTTCCCATCCTGCGTATTCTAGGACTTCTTGCATGCTATATATGCACACAGATAGATGGATAGATAACATATATGCACATATGATTACATACGTGGCATGCAAGATAAGTAAATTGCAACTGCTGTGGTCCTATTAGTGACATGAAAAAATATAAAAAATATACCATAAGCCTTCTTATCCATGTGTTCATGTATAACCGTTGATGTATTCTAAAATAATCTGCCTTTGTGCTTTTATTTTTACATGTTTTAGAAAAAATGTTGGATGCAACGTGGCATCTCGCATTCTCTTATTGCGTCTTCTGAAATAAAGTGTTGCAAAATTCCCATTTAATTGGACCTGCCGTGGAGACATTTTTATAAAATAAAACTCAGAGGAGAGTAAGAATTGATTTTTATTGTTCTAAAAGCAATGAAAGGGAGCAAGGATTCCTACTCTTTTTGAATTGGTCTGATTTCACAGAATCAGGCCTTCCGGTTCTACTGACCTTTTCTTAAAGAGATGGCATCTAGGAAAGAGTGTTCATGTTAGATATTTGGCCCTTTTTTTGGCATTTGGTGTACATTTGAAAGGTAAGGAAACCACATTTATTTTGTTCTCAGAGAATAAAGGATTTTGAAAATCCAGATAAGTACGCATTAGCCCTGAAACAATCTATTAAAGTTCTTGGCAATGCACCGTCAGAAGCCTTAAATGGAGATAAACTCGGGTCGCTCATGGAAGGAAGCACATCACTTTCCCGTGTCAAACACTCTGAAGAAAGCAAGATCTCTACGTGGGGTACCAACGCCTTGTTTTTTAGACTTTCCTTCAGCACACCATGTCATTTAATTCTCACAGGCAAAACTAAGGTTTAACATGATTAAGGAGAGAATGAAGCCAAGACATCTTCTTTCTAAAGGTCCATTTTCAGCTGTCACATTTCACTTGCAGCATCAGCTTGGCAGCTGACAGTTAAATGCGTGTTCGGGGTCTTGTGGCTCACTTTATTTGGGAGAGACGGACAAACACCAATGACCCCTCTGACAGGCTCCTCTGGAGGTTGCTGTGAGGTCTGTCTCATCCCTAAAGCAAGGTCATGCTTGACCATTTTTCCTTAGACATCTGAGAAGAAAGTGACCCCCTACACCAAGAATCGTGTGTTTGGTCCATCCCGAACCGCAGGGGGTGATGCTCACTCACTGAGCTTAAAATGCTTCGGGACAACAAAGGTTACTTTTAACACCGGACTTGGGCTGCAACTGTTTCAAAGCCATCTTTTCCATTTCTGGAGCTCTGCAAAGACGGCGCAAATGCAGATGCAGAACCTGACCACAGGATATGAGCAAAGTCAAGAGGAGAGATGACGTCTGAAAGCCAACGCAAAGCATGTCATTCTACCCACTCGACCTACACCAGTATGCTCAGACATACTGGAATATAAGCTTGCCTTTCCCATGTCATATACAATGAGTTGTTGGCCAAGCGCCTTCCCAACTCTAAATTCCAAGAGGCTCTGAGTCTTCAACGTAGAATACTTGCAAAGTACCATTCACGGCTGTGACTTCTGTTGGGACTCTCATTCTGCCCTTCTTATCCAACACTCAGAAGCCAAATTGCATTGGTCCTTGATGGACAGACACCAGATTTCTAGAGACCGGTCAGGACCAACACCATCCTGTCTAAAGAGGTGAGAATCTGTGACAAAGAGCTGCTATCTGTGTGATCATTCGTAAACCTTGGAATCAGCTTTAACCTTTCCTTGACAGTACTTCTCATGGATCATGGAGCTCTCCAAGGAGCTTAATACTTAAATTAAGCTCTAGCTTAATACTTAAATTCAAGCTTAATACTTAAATGTTCTGGCATCACTCTCCTCCCCTGCCCCCCGCTGCCCCCCAGCACTGTTTCAGTAGAGTCTTCTCACTTGGATGATTAAAACGGTCTCCTAGCAACAAAAGCATCCTCCTTCCATCCTTCCCTCTTCTTCTCCCTCCTTCCTTCTCTGCTTCCTTCTTCCTTCCCTCCTACCCTGTCTTCCATGCCTGCGAACTCACCATCCTCCCATTGTTCTTCTGTGCTTAACAAAGAGCCTGTGCCATACCAGAAGTGTGTAGGTTTACGCCTACAAGTAAGGCCAGAGTGGTCAGCTGTGGTCAAATGTAAAAAGCAGCCAAAGCATTCACTTCATCTCGGCAGAGGGAAGAACAACCAGGAACACGGGAGGCTGGTAACAAGGTCCCGCAGATCCAAAGTTCCACCCAGTGATCACGTCTAAGCGTGCTTCAGTTCAGCACAATCCTTTCTTCTCAGTCACTTGTTGGGACAGATAACAGGACATGATAGTCTCAGAACCACAGGCTCTCTCTGCGCCCGCGGGGAGCAGTGGATGGTAGTCAAGTGTATTCAATCATGTTTTGAGAGTCACTGCCTCAAGATAAGGTGTGAGACCCCTCATGGCATCAGAGATGGTTCATCCACGGCTGCTCCCTAAGGGACATCAGGTAAGGTGTGAGACCCCTCATGACATCAGGGATGGTTTATCTCATAGCTGCTCCCTGAGGGACATCAGATAAGGTGTGAGACCCCCTCATGGTATCAGTTAAATAAATTGAAGTATGTTACAGAATTAACTAGCGACTACCCATGGAACCATGTTATCCGTTGGCAAACACCTCAGTCGCCGTCTCTGCCATCAGCTCAGTCTCCTGTTTTCTGGTTAACCAGACACCACTGAATAGCGGTCCTCCGCTGACTTGCATCTGAAATTGTACGTTTGCGCTGTAGGTCAGTGGGAGGTCTGAGTAACTTCCTTGGAAGATGACTCGAGTCACTCCAACGGCCTTTCAAACGGGTTGTCAAAACTCACTGCATTAACATCTCCAAGGATGATCTCAGCCACGCTCCACGTGGACCCCGGTAGCAAAAATAGCTCCTGCTTGGATAAAGTCCAGATTCTTCAGACTAACTTCCAAGGCCACCCATCCGTCAGCCTCAGCTTGCTGCTGCAAAGCCATCTCTACATGAAGTTTTGGACTCCGGTCAGAAGATGGGGCTATTCCTCCAAGCTACGTCCATATCTCTTAGTCTTCTATACTAGCGACTTGATGAAATCCCAGAGCATACGTGCCTCTAATGGCCACAAGAGTAACCTGGAGCAGCGGTCCAGCCCAACTTACTTTGTATCTCCAAGGCTATGTTCCTCAGATGAGGGGCGTGGACCACAGGTATCTGACCCCATGATTTTAGAAAATGGAATTACAGCATCAAAACCCACTCAACGCTTTACCCTGATATTCTGATTATAGTTAAAACAGATCTAGAAGTCTAAACAAATTCCCTCAGAAAAACACTTTCAATACGTAGAAATAATTCAATTTCCCTAAATGGATAAACAGACCAAAACCAAAAACAAAAAAAGCCGTACCTTAAAAACAAAAACCCTCAACACTTCAAACACTCAACATTTTCAATTCTAGCTTAATCGCCCACAGGTTCTGGTTAAAGTACCCATTTGGTGCAAGTATTTCTCTACCATCTCATGGCATTAATTCCCTTTACCTTTTTCCTTCTTTTTCTTTTTTATAACAGTGAGAGAGAATTCATCTCAGAGCCTTTGGTAGGCGAGAAGAGCTAATGAGAGTTTAATGGCTTTATTTGGATTTTTTCAGTTTTCTTTAATGGCTCCGTTAAATGGATGGTGAATGATCCCAGGCTTCCATTTAAGAAAGTCATGTAAAAACTTTTTTTTTTTTTTCCCAAAACATGTAAGAGAAGTAGAAAGTGGGTGGCTCTCACAAAGGTGAGTCACGATGTTGTGTTTAGATATTGCAGAGTTATGATGGGTAAGGGTGTTGCCATTATGGATGGGCACAGCCACAGTGCATGGAATGTTTGTGTGAATGTTATTTGCTTCAAGGGAAGGCAAAAGTTGCCAAGAGCAGCCATGTATCTGAGTTCCCTGATAGAACTGGACATTTGTCCTGCCTTTAAAAGGGGTTATGCACAGAAGTGCATCCCCAGCAAATTAACACATGCTTAAGCCTTAACCCCTAGGTCCCTGCAGGGTGATGTTATTGCAAACAGGGTCATTGCAGATGTGCCCTCAGTCAAGGGAAAACGAGGTGATATCAGGACTTCCACTGGTTAGGACTCTGTGTTTCCACTGCAGAGGGCTCAGGTTCCTTCCCTGGTCAGAGATCTAAGATTCTGCAAGCCAAGGGGTGTGGCCAAAAATTGAAAAAAGATGAGGTCATACTGGAGCAAGGATGGACTCCTAAACCCTTATAATTGGCGGCTTTATAAGAAGGTGGCCATAAAAACAAACAAACAAAAGAAAAACAAGGAGTGAAACAGTGGTATCTGTGGCAATGTGGGGCATGGTCCTGCATGGAGGTAACTGTACGAAGTGAAGAAGTCACAAAGAAAAAGATAAATACCATATGATACCAGTTACATGTGGAATATAAAATATGACATGAATGGACTTAGCTAGGAAACAGACTCACAGACCTAAGAGGACAGACTCATGGTTGCCGAGGGGGAGGGGAAGTGGGGAAAAGAACAGGGTAGGAGTTTGGGGTTAGCAGATACCATCCATCATATACAGGATGGATAACGCAGAGCTTAGGGAACGATAGTCAGTATCCTGCGATAAGACAGAGGAAGGGTTTCCCTGCTGGCTCAGGGGGAAAGAATCTGCCTGTTGATGCAGGAGACGCGGGTTCAGTCCCTGGGTGGGGAAGATTCCCCTGGAGGAGGAAACGGCCACCCACTCCAGTATTCCTGCCTGGAGAATTCCATGGACAGAGGAGCCTGGTGGGCTGCAGTCCATGGGGTCGGAAAAGAGTCAGACATGACTGAAGAAGACTTAGCACACAGAAGATATATTGAGCACTTCTTTCAACTCAAAGAAATAGCTAGACATGTGCTAAGTGAGGAGGGCACAGCCGCCTACTCCAGTATTCTGGCCTGTACAATCTCAGGGACAGAGGACCCTGGAGGGCTACGATTCTAGAGTTGCAAAGTATTGGACATGAATGAGCAACTAAACAACAAGAAAAGCAAAAACAGAATGAAAAAGAAGATGAAAAACCCATGTGTGTATATGTCATATATATATGTGTAACTGAATCACTGTTGTACAGCAGAAATTAACACAACATTGTAAATCAACCATGTTTCAATAAATAGAAGACGTTGCCCGTGTGAAGACATACATGCTGGGAGTGGGCCGTGTGATGAGAGACCCAGAGCCTGGAGAGACGTGGCTTTAAGTCAGGCTGAAGCAAACAGTGCCAGCAAGCCACCAGGAGCTAAGAATCATCACAGGAACAGCCCCCGACAGATCTTGGATGGAGGTGAACCAGCCCCACCTTCAGCGTGGACTTCAAGCCTTGAGAACTGTGTAACAAGACACATGTGCTGTTGGAGGGCAAACGTGGTAATGTGTTGCAGCGGCCCCAGGGATATAATAAATAAGGCTACGTAAAAACATCGACACTTGCTGACTTGACTCCAATCATCTCCTCGTGGAAGACAGATCCTCGCGGTGACAGAGGAGCATCTCTACCCGCGATGCCTGTGACCTTCCCGCTGTCTTCTTTAGATCAAACTCGTAAAATGGGAGCATGTGACGTGGGCCTTCACACACAACCGTTTGCTGCTCAGGGGGAGTTTAAAACAGACAAACTACTTCCCACCAGAGAATATTTGGAAACACGGAAAAGAAGGATGGGCTTCTCAGGTGACTCAGACGGTAAAGAATCTGCCTGCAATGCAGGAGACGTGGGTGGGGAAGATCCCCTGGAGGAGGGCATGGCAACCCACTCCAGTATTCTTGCCTGGAGAATCCCATGGACAGAGGAGCCTGCTGGGTTATGGTCTGTGGGGTCCCCAAATCTGCTAACCCTCCGCACTCCGCCTCATCCCTGCACCAGGGCTGTGTGAGGCTGCAATGCAGCAGGCCCAATTCCGCTCCTATTCTACCCCCACCATTCCCCTGCTGCTGGTGGTCGACAGGAAGATTTAGCATCTTCGTTTTAAATTCAGAACCAGGAGCTCAAGGTTAATGACAGAAGTACACACAGGTAGAACACAAAGACACCTCATTATTTTCCACAATTAAGTTACTCGGCAAGAGAGAAAATGAGAAGATTCCGTGATACTGGGGGCTGCTTGAGATGTTGGGGAGTGTTTTATCTCACTGTCTGCAGGGAATCTGCACCAGGGAACGTGGGTGGACCCCACTGCGTATGTAACTCTTGTATATTTTCTGCTGCATTTAGCCAAGGAGCTTTCTATATATGTACGTGAATAGATATATAGATAAATCTAGGCAAATATATACAATTTATATATATTAATGAAATTAAAGTGTATGCACTCTGCTGTGCTAAGTCACTTCAGTCGTGTCCGACTCTTTGTGACCTCCATGGACCGTAGCCCACCAGACATCTCTGTCATGGGGTTTTCCAGGAAAGAATACTGGAGGGGGTTGCTATGTCCTCCTCCAGTGTAACCACCTCAGTTCAGTTCAGTTCAGTCGCTCAGTCATGTCCGACTCTTTACGACCCCAAGAATCGCAGCACACCAGGCCTCTCTGTCCATCACCAACTCCTGGAGTTCACTCAAACTCATGTCCATCACGTGATGCCATCCAGCCATCTCATCCTCTGTCGTCCCCTTCTCCTCCTGCCCCTAATCCCTCCCAGCATCAGGGTCTTTTTCAATGAGTCAACTCTTTGTATAAGGTGGCCAAAGTACTGGAGTTTCAGCTTTAGCATCATTCCTTCCAAAGAAATCCCAGGCTGATCTCCTTTAGAATGGACTGGTTGGATCTCCTTGCAGTCCAAGGGACTCTCAAGAGTCTTCTCCAACACCACAGTTCAAAAGCATCAATTCTTCAGCACTCAGCCTTCCTCACAGGCCAACTCTCCCATCCATACATGACCACAGGAAAAACCATAGCCTTGACTAGACGGACTTTTGTTGACAAAGTAATGTCTCTGCTTTTGAATATGTTATCTAGGTTGGTCATAACTTTCCTTCCAAGGAGTAACAACCTAGGAGTAGTTAAAAAACATTTCAAGTATCTAACCTGGGGATGGTTATTGAGCCTTTGAAAAACTGGTCAGTCCACAAACCCAGAAGTGGCTACCAAAAGCTTTTCAAATTATCAGCTCTCCCAGCAGACCATTAGCGCTAACGAGTTTGGAAACCAACATAAAGGAGTATTAAAGTGTATACTTATATATAAATGAAATAAATATATTTGTAAATATATATATATGAAATAAATCCCATAACATACAGAAAATGTTATTTGAGTATATACACACGTCTGTATATATATATATATATCTTATATATACACACAGACAGGATTTCTCTACACTTATGAGAGAGTGGTGGCTCAGATGGTAAAGAATCCACTCGCAATGCGGGAGGCCTGGGTCCAATCCATGGGCTGGAAAGATATCCAAGAGAAGGGAACGGCTACCCACTCCAGAATTCTGGCCTGGAGAATCCCACAGAGATGGGAGCCTGGCGGGTTACAGTCCATGGGGTCGCAAAGAGTAGGACACGACTGAGAGACTTTCATTATAGCCACCCTTATATGTGGTAATGCATATGGAATATATAGCTGTACGATATACACAAACAGCATTTCTATATATTCATTATCAGATTTATTTCACTCCTTGGCTATGCAGTACAGACAATTTCCCTGGGGCACATAAATTTTGATAACCCTATCATTGACCAGACACCTTCAAGATCTTGTGTAGATTGGAAACTTCAGGTTAACGTTCGATAAAACAGCCAAGTATGTCCAAATCTCCGACAGACAAGGCCTTAGCTGGATTTAAAACTCCAACTCAACTTTGAATGGAACAACTCAACTTTGAATGGAACAACCAAGTCTAAATCCTGGATAAGACAGGGTCATACCTACCTTTGAACTCCAACTCAACTCTGAGCGGAATAGCCAAGTGTATCTAAAGCCCCCACCAGACAAGGTCCAAACTCAGATTTGAAATTCCAGGTTGATATTCCATAGAATAGCCCAGAATGTTTAGATCCTACCCCAGCATGGACCAAATGGAGAATTTTCAACACGGCAGGGAGAATCACAAAAAAAAAAAAAAAAAGCTAGCTTCACAGAAAAGGACTTGGGGTAAAGAAGAACCGAGGTCTCCCTCTCTGTTGGAGGCAGAGTGGTGGAAATGACTATTCTCACTACTGGATGGGCAGATGCGTGCATGCCTGTGGACTGTGGAGAAGCTGGTTATAGAAAATGCCCGCACAGGGAGGAACCAGACAGGCCATAGTGTGATGGCGGGGAGGAGAAGAACGTACCCGGTCTTGGCGAAGTTGGTCCAGTACGTCATGACCACGGCACTGAGCATCACGTCGTTCTTGGAGAAGTTGCAGCTGAAGAGCTCGGTGGGACCAATCATAGGAATGCCGAAGACGTAGGGGACCTCGTCGCCGTGGGCCGAGTCCGCCCAGCTGGGCTTCATCTCGCTCTGGCAGTGGTGGTAGAAGGCGTAGAAGTAGGTGGGGGAGCCGTACTGGGCATGCAGGTCAGCAGTGGCTACAGCCGGGGCCACCCACTGGTGGTCCGTGAACAGGGCCACCAGGGTCTTGCGGCGTGTCTCGGGGTTCTCCTTGTCCGCCCAGTCCGTGTACATGAACTTGATGGTCTCTCGCAGGGTGTCTTTGCCCTCCGGGTACCCGTACAAGTTGTCCACGAAGTTGGACACGGAGAAGTCGAAGTCGTTGGGCGTCACGCCGTCTTCGTGGTCCACGATGCCATCCACGAACTTCAGCCCCTCACCCTGGTTGACGCCCAGCATGATGTCGTAGTTGAGGAACTCGCCTTGCTCCATGAGGATCTGGGGGTCGTCAGGGATGACGTCCCCGTCGATGACGGGCCCAAAGGAGATGTGGTACGTGGCCGGCGTGATGGTCTGCTGGATGAGCTCCCGGTAGTTCTTGTTCCGCAGGCACTCCACCATGTCCGTGGTGTCCAGCATGTTGCAGCCCACTTTGTCTGCCAGGATCCGAGTGTACTTGGCGGGCTGGTAGTTGACGGCCCAGCTGGACAAGGCGGTCCCGCTCTGGATGATGGCTTTCTGGAAAAGACCTGCAGGGGCGAAAACGGTGGACATGCAGATGAAAACTCGAGAGAGCAGGGCAGCCTTCCACCTGGCAAAGAAGGCTCTGACTGTCCCGCGTGGGCATGTGAGTTTCTGGATGCGAGAGCATTGCAGCCTTTTCAGCATCTCTCCCTCTCATATCTCTCTGGTTCTCAAGCGTTCCCCTCCCCCTCTCGCTGGACTTGAAGGATGCTCTCTCCCCCACACACCACAATTTAGGAAAATTGAAACTGCCCTTACACTCTGGAGGCAGTGGTCATAAAAGATACAATCCCTCTCCTCTTCCCTGACTGTGTACAATACGGCTCCATCCTTCAGTTCACTCGTGTCCGACTCTTTAATAAAGCTTTGCAGAGTGATCACACCCCCTCCATCCCCTAAAACATGCTTTGTGGTCCTAAGAGGTCAAAGGCCTGCTGGCAAAACCGGGTACCACTTTATTGGGCGGAGGGGATGGGGGGGATTCCATCAATATCAGGTTCAGAGCATAACATTCTGGAATGCATTTTAATTTCCAAGCTCCATACACTGAAGGTACTAAAAAAACTGCAATTAAAATAAATCCATTACATTAGCTATTCCTAAAGAAACCTTCACTCGAATGCCCCCACTAAAACATACTTTTTTTTCCGAAAAAAAAAAAAAAAAATCATTAATCTCAAAATGGCATCCATTCAAAACCCAGACTTTGGTACAACTTATCCTGCTACATTTTAAACATGTCATTTGGTGAGAAACGATTTAAAAACTTTTGTGCTGTTTTACAAGTAAAATTCTGTGTAGCTTAAAATTTACAATCCGATCAGTCTAGTACGTGAATGTCTAGAGATAAACAAAAGTATTTTTTAAAAATGTTTTGTTTTTTTTTTTGATGTGGACCGCTTTTAAGTGAAAGTGTTAGTCACTCAGTCGTGTCTGACTCTCTGCGACCCCACTGAGGAGCCCGCCAGGCTCCTCTGTCCACGGGGCTCTCCAGACAAGAATCCTGGAGTGGGTTGCCATTCCCTTCTCCAGGGGATCTTCCCAAGCCAGAGATCAAATCTGGGTCTCCTACATTGCAGGAAGATTTTTTTCTGTCTGAGTCACCAGGGAAAGTCTTGGTCTTGGCTGAATTTGCTACAGTATTGCGTCTGTTTTCTTTCTTGCTGTAAGACATGTGGGATCTCAGTTCCCTGATCAGATATGAAACTCACGCCCCCTGCATTGCACGGAGAAGTCTAATGACTGGGCCACCAGGTAAGTCTCCAGTACAGTCTACTTTTCACTAGTCCAGGACAAGAGATGAAGGGCTATAAGATCACAGGCTTCTATTCCTTATCTCTTCCTGCCTTTGCCCTGAACCCCTGCAGGATCCAGTCCCAGTGCCTCACGAGTTGCTGGGAGAATAAAGCATGCACTTGAGAGTCCACCAGCTCACGTCCTGTCCTTGTTTCAGGTCCCACGTGCAACCAAGGATGAAAGAAATATCACTGCCATCGGGAAAATGCGATTCTAAAGATTGGCGGGCTGCCCACACAAGATTGAAACGTGAAACAAATCTGGCATTGCCCAACACACCATCAAGCTCAAAGGCGGCCAGTTTCCCAACGTTTATTATTCCGCTGGAAACGGGCAACTATTGACTTGTGTGTTTGCTTCCCAAGATAAATGTCTTAAAGCAGGGGTCCTTGACCTCCGGGATCTAATGCCTGATGATCTGATGTGAATCTGATGCAATAAAAATAGAAATAAAATACACCATAAATGTAATGAATGCTCTTGATTTATTCCAAAACCATCCCCCAGCCTCTGGTCCTTGGAAAGACTGTCTTCCACAAAACTGGTCCCTGGGGCCAAGAAAGGTTGGAGGACCACTGCCTTAAGGGACCTCAGGGAAACAAGGTCCATATTTGACCTAATAGGTTCAGTTCAGTTCAGTTCAGTCTCTCAGTCGTGTCCGACTCTTTGCAACCCCATGAACTGCAGCATGCCAGGCCTGCCTGTCCATCAGCAACTCCTGGAATTCACTCAGACTCATGTCCATCAAGTCAGTGATGCCATCCAGCCATCTCATTCCCTGTCGTCCCCTTCTCCTCCTGCCCCCAATCCCTCCCACCATCAGAGACTTTTCCAATGAGTCAACTCTTTACATCAGGTGGTCAAAGTACGGAGTTTCAGCTTTAGCATCATTCCTTCCAAAGAAGACCCAGGACTGATCTCGTTAAGAATGGGCTGGTTGGATCTCCTTGTAGTCCAAGGTACTCTCAAAAGCCTTCTCCCAAAAGTATCCATTCTTCAGCGCTTAGTCATAAATCAAGACAAGCAGAATTAGGAAAAATGTTGCTAGAAGGAATGCATATTTTTTTTCTTTCTCTCTCTCTCACAACGGTTGGCCGTGACTGAGATAGCCGTGACAGACAATGGTCTGTCAAGGAAGTGATATTAATATAACCTGTGATAAAACTCAAAAAAAAACAAAGAAAATGTCACCTATAACTCATACCATAAAATGGGAGTTTAAAAAATATTTTTAGTATCATTCCTTCCTGGTGTTTTTCACCCCACTGCTCTGGACATGGTTAGATTTTGTTGTTCAGTTGCTAAGTCGGTCCAACTCTTTGCCACCTCATGGACTGCAGCATGCCAGGCTTCCCTGTCCTTCAGAGTCTCCTGTAGTTTGCTCAAATTCACGTTCATTGAGTCGGTGATGCCATCCAACCATCTGACTCTCTGCCACTCGCTTCACCTTTTGCCTTCAGTCTTTCTCAGCAAACAAGAGTCTTTTCCAATGGTGCCCTATACCTGGATAGTATATTGGATGTCGTCATTAAGAAACTCTGCCTGCTCCATCAGGGTCTGAGAAGTGCCTGGAATGGCATCCTTGTCCACAACAGGGTCAAGTGGTACCCGGTCAAGGTGATAGTTTGCTGAATGACCCCTTCACACTGGGTGTGCCAGTCTCATGCGTATTTTAAGCACAAGTCGTGAAGCAATGATCATTCCTTTGAGTAAATGTACATGTTTCTTAAAACGTTGTTATCTTTTCAGTCTTGTAGCTTTTTGCTTCATTCTTTGCCATGAGAATGCTGTGGTGGACATTTGCATGAGAACACCCTTTCACTTTCTGTACCGTGATTTTATTAAGCGCTGCCACTAGAGGTAGAATTCCAAGGTCAGCAGTCTGGCTATATTTTGACTGGTAGGTCATGATTCTGTACTGCTGGACTGTAACTGGAGAGCTGCTTTGTAGAAACGACCCATGCAAGGCACTCCCATAATCACTTCTGATCTATTGATTTAAGTAATGAACACTCTCCCTCCATTAGATTTGGCTGACAGCTGTTTGATTACTCCTGAAGTTGGACCTGACTATTTTGTAAATCGAGAACTGTGATGACAGTCACTGTCGAGTGGGAAAGTATAATTATCTTCTGAAACGGTATAGGAATTGTTATCACTAAGGATCTAACGTACTCAATTTTTTTTTTTTACCTTTTTGAATAAAAGGTTAATATAAAACGTAAGCCTTTCATTCAACTCCTGCACAGTCATATTTTTTTAAATAAAGAATCAAGACATTCAGATTTCATTTGTTTGACTTAGTATGGATAGAATGCTAGATTTCTAAGTAGAAAAAAAACAGATAAACAACAAGTCACAAAGGTTTACGGAATGGTAGTCAATATGCTATAATAACCTATAATGGAAAATGATAAACATGGACACGCATGTGTGTACATATAGCTGAATCACCTTGCTGTACACCTGCACACTGTACATCAACTATACTTCAATAGAATAAAGAAATTCAGATTTCAGAAGACTTAAAAATCATGATCAGTCACACATTGCTAATGAAGTCATCAATGCAGAAAATTATCCACAGCAGTGCAGGTAGCGGAAAAAAAAAAATGCATGCTGGCACACAGCGCAATTAGACTTCCTCCTCTTTTTTTTAGCACGTTTATATGGTACATTTATTTTTCATTAAAGAAATTTTATTGGAGTACGCTTGATGTCCAATGTTGCGTCAGTTTCAAGAGGCCAGCAAAGCGAATCAGCTATACGTATACATACGTCCACTGTTTTTTAGACTTTTCCCACGTAGGTCTCTACAGAGTCTTAAGTAGGGTTCCCCATGCTGAACACTAGGTTGTTAATTAGTTACCCATTTTATTTACAGAGAACGCCGTGGCACCCCACTCCAGTACTCTTGCCTGGAAAATCCCATGGACGGAAGAGCCTGGTAGGCTGCAGTCCATGGGGTAGCTAAGAGTCGGGCCCAACTGAGCAGCTTCTTTCACTTTTTACTTTCATGCATTGGAGAAGGAAATGACAACCCACTCCAGTGTTCTTGCCTGGAGAATCCCAGGGACAGGGGAGCCTGGTGGGCTGCCGTCTATGGGGTAGCACAGAGCCGGACACAACTGAAGCGACTTAGCAGCAGCAGCAGTGTGTGTATATGTCAACTCTAGTCTCCCAATTTATTCCTCCTGCTATATCTTCAAAGAAATGTCTTTATAAAGAAAGATACATATTTGTAAAAGAAAGCTAGCAGTCAGCGCAGGAGATATAAGAGAGTCAGGTTTTACCCCCGGGCCACAAAGATTCCCAGGCAAGAATAGCAACCCGCTGCAGTATTCTTGCCTGGGAAATACCATGGACAGAGGAGCCCGGTGGGCCACAGTCCATCGCGGTCACAAAAGAATCAGACACAACCTAGCAACTAAACAGCAATATTTTTAAAGAAAGATACGTATTTTTAAAGAGAAGTACATACGCTTAAAGAAAAATAGTGCTGGACTCTTTAAAGAATAATAATTCCTTTAAAGTGCAGGTGGTTTTGATATACATAGTTCAAATAGTTTGTTGGTAAAATTCTTAAACCAACAAATGGATACAGAAAGAAATAGAAGACAAGCTTGAAGATTCAGGTTATGATTGTGAACGTCCACCTGAACTTGCAAAAGTTATCCCAGGGATGCACTTTTTTATATTGTTGTTCTTTTTGGTTCGTTTTTGAAGGAAGTGTCCAGAAGTTATTACAGTGCTTCCAGACGTCCTGCATCCAACCCCTGTTCATTTCTATTTTAAAAATCTCTTATCTGTCCAGCAACAAAGGACCAGAGGGAACCACCTTGAGTTAAGTTTCCAACAAAGACTTAAGTCTATAAGCGTATGGCTGCAAACTGTCTTTATGATGAAACTTACAAATCTGTAACCATCATCCACTTACTAATTCCCTCTCACACTTCTTCCCAGTTGAAAACTGAAACTAATAACATTTAAAGTTGACCAAATAAACTCAGATAGGCAAACCCAGGGTGCAAGCATTTCTATAGAAGTCATTTTCCTCCAGTGATGATAAGCAACAGCTATCGGTCATAAGTCTTAAGTGAAAAAAGAAATCTTGTTAAAATTGCTAATAATATTATTTGTTGTTTTTTGGTTGCTAAGCTCTTTGGGACCCCATGGGCTGTAACCTATCAGGCTCCTCTGTCCATGGGATTCTCCAGGCAAGAATACTAGAGTGGGTTGCCATGCCCTCCTCCAGGGGATCTTCCCCACCCACAGCTGGGTTCTTGGTTTGGCAGGCAGATTCGTTACCACTAAGCTACCAGGGAAGCCTGTACTGCATGTTTAAAAGTTGCCAAGAGAGTGGATCTTAAAATTCTGTTGAGAAGGAAAAACAGGTTTTAACTCAACGGTGATGAATGTTAACTGGACTTATGGTGGTGGTTGCCTTGCACTACATACGAAGATTGAATTCTTACCTTGTACAATTGAAAGTAATCATTATTTTAAATGCATATTATTAAATACATATAATGCAAGTCTGTTAGTCACTCAGTCACTTCCAATTCTTTGTGACCCCATGGAAACCAGGGTCCTCTGTTTATGGGATTTCTCAGGAAAGAATACTGAAGTGGGTTCCCATTTCCTTCTCCAGGAAATACATATAATGGTGTACGCCAAATTATACCTCAAGTAGAAAAATCAGAAAGCAAGCCAGGTTAGAAGAGGATGTGGATACACGTCATTTGGGGCACTTTCTTCTTTTTATTAAAATTAATTAATTTATTTGGCAGTATGGTCTTGTCTGGTGACTCTGTTGGTATACAGTCTGCCTGCAATGCAAGAGACCTGGGTTCAATCCCTGGGTGGGGAAGATCCCCTGGAGAAGGGAATGATGACCCACTCCAGTATCCTTGCCTGGAGAATCCCAGGGATGGAGGAGCCCGGCAGGCTACAGTCCATGGGGTTGCAAAGAGTCGGACACGACTGAGTGAGTAACACGTTTCCACTTCACTGGGTCTTAGTTACGGCATGCTGGATCTAGTTCTGAAATCCCGGGCTTCTTGCACTGGCTATGTGGCATCTTAACCACTGGACCACCAGGGAGGTCCTCCGGGGCATTTTCTGTGGAGGTTTCAAGAGGCACCACGGTCCCGCCTGTATGTGTCTTGAATAAGAACTCCAAAGGTGTATTTATATGTCCCCACCCACGACTTCCCTGGTGGCTCAGATGGCAAAGCATGTGCCTACAATGTGGGAGACCCGGGTTCAATCCCTGGGTCGGGAAGATCCCCTGGAGAAGGAAATGGCAGCCCACTGCATAGTCCTGCCTGGAGAATCCCAGGGATGGAGCAGTCTGGTAGGCAGTCCATGGGGTCGAAAAGAGTTGGACACGACTGAGAGATTTTACATTCTTTCACTTTCACCCACCTGGAGTCCCCTGTAATCTCCTACCCCACCGCATCCCTCTAGATTACTCAGGGAATACTGTGCTGAGTCCCCTGTGTCCGTCGGCAAATTCCTCCTTGCTGTCTATTTCACATATGGTCAAGTTTATGCCACAGAGGATGAGATGGCTGGGTGGCTTCCCCGACTCAATGGACAAGAGTTTGAGCAAACTCTGGGAGTTGGTGATGGACAGGGAAGCCTGGCGTGCTGCAGTCCACAGGGTCTATAAGAGTCGGACACGACTTGTTGACTAAATAGCAACAATAGCAACAAATCTGTAGAATCCCGTGCTTCCACGCTATCCCACATAGTATACCTGGGGCTGACTCATGCTGATGAATGGCAGGGGCTAACACAATATTGTAAAGCAGTTTTAAAAAAACAAAAGTGCAAAAAAAAAAAAAAACCCACCCCAAAATAGGTGCCACAGATTGGAACCAATGGGTAGGACAGAAGGCCAACTGGAGAATTTCTTTGGAAAAATCACTTCCATTATTTTAACTGGAGAAGGAAATGGCAACCCACTCCAGTATTCTTGCCTAAAGAATCCCATGGACAGAGGAGCCTGGTGGGCTGCAGTCCATAGCGTCACACAGAGTTGGACACCACTGAAGCAACTTAGCAGCATATATATATATAATAAAATGAAATGATATCAATATAAAAAAAAGAACTCTATGGAGTTCAGAGAGGGGTTCAGCTCTTGGTCCCAGGGGTCCCCTGCCCAGCGTGGGGGACGCTCTTCTTACCTTCTGAATAGTGAGACAAGGTCAAGAGGCTGACGCAGGAGGCGCCCGCGCCCGAGCCGAAGATGGTGACTCTCTTGGGGTCCCCACCGAAGGCCCCGACATTCTCCTCGATCCAGCGTAAGGCTTGGATCTGATCCAGGAGCCCGTAGTTGCCTTTGGCCGCCTGATCGCCAGTGCTCAGAAAGCCTGCAGAGGAAGACAGGAGATTTGGGGGTTGTCACCTACAGAGTACACAGTCTCAGCATCGCTGCTACTTGGAAAGGTATTTCATGGGACACCTTGTTCCTTGTCTGCTTCTGATCCCTATACATAGAAGCAATAAAATAGCACCTTTCCACGGCAGAAAGGCTTATATGATATAAACAATAGTTACAATGGTTTTTCCTTCTTTTGAAAAGAAAGTGAAAGTCGCTCAGTCGTGTCCGACTCTTTGCAACCCCATGGATTACACAGTCCAAGGAATTCTCCAGGCTGGAATACTTGAGTGGGTAGCCTATCCCTTCTCCAGCAGATCCTTCTGATCCAGGGATCGAACCCAGGTATCCTGCATTGCATGCAGATTCTTTACCAGCTGAGCCATAAGGGAAACCCAAGAGTGGGTAGCCTATCCCTTTGCCAGCGGATCTTCCCGACCCAGGAATCGAACTGGAGTCTCCGGCACTGCAGGCAGATTCTTTACCAACTGAGCTATCAGGGAAGCCCTGTTTCTTTTGACAGTATGAGGAAATGTCTCACTGGGGCTTTGTATGAGGCAAAGTGAATCTGAAATATTCACAATACATGACAGTATCAGAAACCTATACATTTTATAGGCTAGCGGTAAAGAGTCCACGAGCAATGCAAGAGATGCTGATTCAATCCCTAGGTTAGGAAGACTTCCTGGAAAAGGAAACAGTAACCCACGCCACTATTCTTGCCTGGGAAATCCCAAGGACAGAGGAGCCTGGAGGGCTACAGTCCCTGAAGTTACAAAGATTCAGACACGACTTAGCAATTAAACATTCATTTTACTGGATTCAAGTCATTACTCCTGTGTGTACCTAGGTTTTCCTTTCGGGAAATAGAAAAACAAACAAATTTTTCAGGGCAAGAAGTCTGTGTGTCATTAGTGTGTAACAACAGTATAGGTTACCTTTTGCCCACTGACTTCCTCATTAACATTTTATCTAACTCCATTCAACTCACAAATTTCAAAGGAAATTAGAACCATCAAGACATGCCCCTCTGAAATAGTTTGGAATGCATCTGTCTCTCTTTTTCTATATTAAAAAAGATATTACAGTTACATGCAGAAACTTACAATTTTTTAATCTCGGCCAAAAGGCAATGCATATTCAAATCTCCCCAACTGTCCCCCCAAAATAGCACGGACTGTGATACTTTCTTTTAAAAACTAGGAGGATTTTAGTTTTTAGTGTTAATTTTTAAAAGTGTAAGCTAAGGAATCAAACCATAAATGCCACCTTAACAGCTGCAAAGAAGACCATCTGGGCATTCACTGTGGCAAAGTGATTTTTGTTCTTTTGATTTTTGAGATTACATGCCCTTTCGAGTTCACACTGCAGAAATATCTTGACCTGGAGCCTGTGCTTTCCTCTGATGCTTGAAGTCTTCCTGTGGGACAGACAGATGCTCTCTTGCTCAGATTTAAAACTATGAATATTTTATGAAGCGTCCGCCGAGCTTAAATACTAGCACAAACTTTAATCCAAGTTTACATGCAAATCTGTCTTGAGTAAGCCTTCTTGGGGGAAGAAAAGAGTTATAAAAAGTTTTTTTCCACCCTACTTCCCACTTTCACATGACCCTACGAAAAATCCCAACATATTTCCTCTGTGTGGTTGTTCATTCACTCAGTCGTGTCCGACTCTTTGCGACCCCATGGACTGCAGCACACCAGGCCTCCCTGTCCTTCACCATCTTCCAGAGTTTGCCCAAGTTCATGTCCATCGAGTCAGTGATGCCATCCGACCATCTCATCCTCCGTCACCCCCTTCTCCTCCTGTCCTCAATCTTTCCCAGCATCAGGGTCTCTTCCAATGAGTTAGTTCTTCCCATCAGGTGGCCAAAGGATTGGAGCTTCAGCTTCAGCATCAGTCCTTCCAATGAATATTCAGGGTTGCTTTCCTTTAGGGACTGACTGGTTTGATCTCCTTGCTAACCAAGGACTGTCAAGGGTCTTTTCCCACTCCGCAGTTCAAAAGCATCAGTTCTTCGGCACTCAGCCTTCTTTATGGTCCAACTCTCACATCTGTACATGGTTACTGGAAAAAACATAGCTTTGACTACATGGACCTTTGTTGGCAAAGTGATATCTCTGCTTTTTAATACACTGGTGAAGTTTGTCATAGCTTTCCTCCTTAGCAAGCATCTTCTAATTTCATGGCTGCAGTCACCATCCCCAGTGATTTTAGAGCCCAAGAGGAATGTCAAGGGTCTTTTCCCACTCCGCAGTTCAAAAGCATCAGTTCTTCGGCACTCAGCCTTCTTTATGGTCCAACTCTCACATCTGTACATGGTTACTGGAAAAAACATAGCTTTGACTACATGGACCTTTGTTGGCAAAGTGATATCTCTGCTTTTTAATACACTGGTGAAGTTTGTCATAGCTTTCCTCCTTAGCAAGCATCTTCTAATTTCATGGCTGCAGTCACCATCCCCAGTGATTTTAGAGCCCAAGAGGAGAAAATCTGTTGCTGCTTCCACTTCTTATCCTTTATTTACCTCTTTACTGCAAGGGTTATGATAGTCCCATATTTCTGGGACTGTTTATTAAATAAGCATGGCCAGCAAGCACAGTGTTTACATGAAGACAGGCTATTTGGACCTGAAAATAACAGAAGTGAGAACCAACGCCTTCAAAGACATCCTTAAGAAAACCTGGAGGGCTTCCCAGGTGATTCAGTGGTTAAGAGTTCAACTGACATGTAGGACACATGGGTTTGATCCCTGGGTCTGAAGATCCCATGCAGAAGGGAATGGCAACTCACTCCAGGGAAATTCTTACCAGGAAAATCCCCTAGACAGAGGAGCCTGGCACGCTACCATCTATGGGGTCCCAAAGAGTCAGACATCAACTGAGCACACAAACAAAGCTGGCAGAAACCCAAGAAACCCTCAGACTAGGTTAGAGAAGACTCTTGGGAGTCGCTTGGACTGCAAGGAGATCCAACCAGTCCATTCTGAAGGAGATCAGCCCTGGGATTTCTTTGGAAGGAATGATGCTGACGCTGAAACTCCAGTACTCTGGCCAACTCATGCGAAGAGTTGACTCATTGGAAAAGACTCTGATGCTGGGAGGGATTGGGGGCAGAAGGAGAAGGGGATGACAGAGGATGAGATGGCTAGATGGCATCACACACTCCATGGATGTGAATCTGAGTGAACTCCGGGAGTTGGTGATGGACAGAGAGGCCTGGGGTGCTGCGATTCATGGGGTCGCAAAGAGTCAGACACGACTGAGCGACTGAACTGATTGAACCAGCTTCTCAAAACCAGTGAAGGATGAGCTCTTTCACTGACTGAGGAATGAGGTTACCTTCCCATAGTTTCAGTCCCATAGTTTGCCTGAGTACCTATGGGCCATGGGCTGTGTGAACCAGGAGGGGATTGGGAATGAATGGTCTGGTTCAAATAAAAGCAGCAAGAATTTTTTTTTTTCCATTGTTGCTCTGAAATTGCAATCATCTGGACTCCCAACCTCCTTGCCTGAGTCCATACAAGGATGTCAACTGCCAGGATGCACATTTAGGGAATGTCACACAAATCCACTCTGCTCGAGAGTTCATGGGGGTGGCTAAGATTTGAGCAAAAGCATGGGAGTGTTCAGACATTACCAGGCGCTCCCTTATGTAATTGGCAATTACTAATTAGTTTCTCCTGCCCGAGAATGTTCTGGAACACTCTCCCCCGACACAGGGCATTTCACATGCCTTCTCATAAAATGAATCCCACTTTGGTCGGGGGAAAAGCCTCTTTCAGCCAGCTTTATGGATGAAACCGGCTGATAATGACGGTTTGGGTACTGGATAATAACCATCCAATGAAAGTCTCTCTCCCTCCATTCACCAAAGAGGTGAATCCTTCCTCAAGGCTCCAGGAATTTTCTGGCAGAACTGTCCTGGTTTTAACCCATCCTTCCTCCATCCACCTCTCTCCTACGCTTTGCTCTCAGGGAATGACCTCCTCAGTTATTCTTCTGGCAATGAACCTGACAATTTGCAACGGATGGTAAACCACGCGTCTTTAGGACATCAGAGACCCTCAGTCCACAGTGAAACATGACCGTGTCTCTCCTGCAGAACGTGACTGTCCAATAACCTCTGCAATAGGAGGGAACATTAACATTCCGCACTCTGGCAAATCCTACTTATTCTAAAAGCATCCCATGGAAAGGTTTGACGCTGGCGATTCTAACCTCCTTCCAAAAGGTCTGCAGGAAGCAGCTTTTTACGTGTCTCTGAACCCCAGCAAAGGTGCACGAGGGTCTTTTGAAGCTGGTGTTTCCATAGCATCTGACATGCAATCTTCATTTACTGCTACAACCAGGGATGGCTTTTTTCACCTTTTATTTTGTACTGGAGTATAACCAATTAAAAGTGTGATGACAGTTTCAGGTGGACAGCAAAGGGACTCAGCCATACATATAGATGTATCCGTTCTGCCCCAAACTCCCCTCCCGTCCAGGCTGCCACATGACGTTGAGCAGAGTTACCTGTGCTGGACAGCAGGTCCTTGCTGGTTCTCCATGATAAACACAGCAGTGTGTCCATGTCCACCCCACACTCCCTGACTATCCCTTCCCCCATCCTTCCCCCTGGGAGCCATAAGGTTATTACAGAGAATTGAGCAGAGTTCCCTGTGCTGAACAGCAGGTCCTTGCTGGTTCTCCATGTTAAATACAGCAGTGTGTCCATGTCCATCCCAAACTCCCTGACTATCCCTTCCCCCATCCTTCCCCCTAGGAACCATAAGGTTATTACAGAGAATTGAGCAGAGTTCCCTGTGCTGTCCAGCAGGTCCTTGCTGGTTCTCCATGTTAAACACAGCCGTGTGTCCATGTCCATCCCAGACTCCCTGACCATCCCTTCTCCCACCCTTCCCTCATCTCGTTTGTTCTTTTCAGTGCTTCTGAGTTCCCAGGGCAGGACCAGAATGAATGTAAGTGATTTCCTATTCCCTATGACAGCACACTGCTTTCCTAGTCTAATTGTCAAAATACAGTGTTTGATGGCTTTTCTTGGTGGTCCAGTTGCTACAACCTTGACTTCCTTGGTGGCTCAGACGGTAAAGCGTCTGTCTACGATGTGGGAGACCTGGGTTCGATCCCTGGGTCGGGAAGATCCCCTGGAGAAGGAAATGGCAATCCACTCCAGCACTCTTGACTGGAAAATCCCATGGATGGAGGAGCCTGATAGGCTACAGCCCATGGGGTTGCAAAGAGTCGGACACGACTGAGCGACTTCACTTTCACTTTCACCTTTCAAAGCAGGGGGTGGGGAGTGCAGGTTCCATCCCTGGGCAGGGAGGCAAGATCCCACCACAGTCTTGTGGCCAAAAAACCAAAACATAAAGCAGAAACAACACTGCTTCACACATCGAAGACAGCCTTTAGAAATGTTTCACATCAAAAATTCTGGAAACAACACAAAAGAAATTGCAATGCTTGATATAATCCAGACACCATGGGCGGGGGTTTGCTGGAGTGGGATTGTATGAATAACAGGACAGCAGCTTGTCAACTGGGGAACAATCACACACTTTACCCAAGATCGAAGGGTCTGAAGGGGTCAGTTTCCCCAATAAGCTTGCAACTTCAACACTCCATGGATGTGAATCTGAGTGAACTCCGGGAGTTGGTGATGGACAGAGAGGCCTGGGGTGCTGCGATTCATGGGGTCGCAAAGAGTCAGACACGACTGAGCGACTGAACTGATTGAACCAGCTTCTCAAAACCAGTGAAGGATGAGCTCTTTCACTGACTGAGGAATGAGGTTACCTTCCCATAGTTTCAGTCCCATAGTTTGCCTGAGTACCTATGGGCCATGGGCTGTGTGAACCAGGAGGGGATTGGGAATGAATGGTCTGGTTCAAATAAAAGCAGCAAGAATTTTTTTTTTTCCATTGTTGCTCTGAAATTGCAATCATCTGGACTCCCAACCTCCTTGCCTGAGTCCATACAAGGATGTCAACTGCCAGGATGCACATTTAGGGAATGTCACACAAATCCACTCTGCTCGAGAGTTCATGGGGGTGGCTAAGATTTGAGCAAAAGCATGGGAGTGTTCAGACATTACCAGGCGCTCCCTTATGTAATTGGCAATTACTAATTAGTTTCTCCTGCCCGAGAATGTTCTGGAACACTCTCCCCCGACACAGGGCATTTCACATGCCTTCTCATAAAATGAATCCCACTTTGGTCGGGGGAAAAGCCTCTTTCAGCCAGCTTTATGGATGAAACCGGCTGATAATGACGGTTTGGGTACTGGATAATAACCATCCAATGAAAGTCTCTCTCCCTCCATTCACCAAAGAGGTGAATCCTTCCTCAAGGCTCCAGGAATTTTCTGGCAGAACTGTCCTGGTTTTAACCCATCCTTCCTCCATCCACCTCTCTCCTACGCTTTGCTCTCAGGGAATGACCTCCTCAGTTATTCTTCTGGCAATGAACCTGACAATTTGCAACGGATGGTAAACCACGCGTCTTTAGGACATCAGAGACCCTCAGTCCACAGTGAAACATGACCGTGTCTCTCCTGCAGAACGTGACTGTCCAATAACCTCTGCAATAGGAGGGAACATTAACATTCCGCACTCTGGCAAATCCTACTTATTCTAAAAGCATCCCATGGAAAGGTTTGACGCTGGCGATTCTAACCTCCTTCCAAAAGGTCTGCAGGAAGCAGCTTTTTACGTGTCTCTGAACCCCAGCAAAGGTGCACGAGGGTCTTTTGAAGCTGGTGTTTCCATAGCATCTGACATGCAATCTTCATTTACTGCTACAACCAGGGATGGCTTTTTTCACCTTTTATTTTGTACTGGAGTATAACCAATTAAAAGTGTGATGACAGTTTCAGGTGGACAGCAAAGGGACTCAGCCATACATATAGATGTATCCGTTCTGCCCCAAACTCCCCTCCCGTCCAGGCTGCCACATGACGTTGAGCAGAGTTACCTGTGCTGGACAGCAGGTCCTTGCTGGTTCTCCATGATAAACACAGCAGTGTGTCCATGTCCACCCCACACTCCCTGACTATCCCTTCCCCCATCCTTCCCCCTGGGAGCCATAAGGTTATTACAGAGAATTGAGCAGAGTTCCCTGTGCTGAACAGCAGGTCCTTGCTGGTTCTCCATGTTAAATACAGCAGTGTGTCCATGTCCATCCCAAACTCCCTGACTATCCCTTCCCCCATCCTTCCCCCTAGGAACCATAAGGTTATTACAGAGAATTGAGCAGAGTTCCCTGTGCTGTCCAGCAGGTCCTTGCTGGTTCTCCATGTTAAACACAGCCGTGTGTCCATGTCCATCCCAGACTCCCTGACCATCCCTTCTCCCACCCTTCCCTCATCTCGTTTGTTCTTTTCAGTGCTTCTGAGTTCCCAGGGCAGGACCAGAATGAATGTAAGTGATTTCCTATTCCCTATGACAGCACACTGCTTTCCTAGTCTAATTGTCAAAATACAGTGTTTGATGGCTTTTCTTGGTGGTCCAGTTGCTACAACCTTGACTTCCTTGGTGGCTCAGACGGTAAAGCGTCTGTCTACGATGTGGGAGACCTGGGTTCGATCCCTGGGTCGGGAAGATCCCCTGGAGAAGGAAATGGCAATCCACTCCAGCACTCTTGACTGGAAAATCCCATGGATGGAGGAGCCTGATAGGCTACAGCCCATGGGGTTGCAAAGAGTCGGACACGACTGAGCGACTTCACTTTCACTTTCACCTTTCAAAGCAGGGGGTGGGGAGTGCAGGTTCCATCCCTGGGCAGGGAGGCAAGATCCCACCACAGTCTTGTGGCCAAAAAACCAAAACATAAAGCAGAAACAACACTGCTTCACACATCGAAGACAGCCTTTAGAAATGTTTCACATCAAAAATTCTGGAAACAACACAAAAGAAATTGCAATGCTTGATATAATCCAGACACCATGGGCGGGGGTTTGCTGGAGTGGGATTGTATGAATAACAGGACAGCAGCTTGTCAACTGGGGAACAATCACACACTTTACCCAAGATCGAAGGGTCTGAAGGGGTCAGTTTCCCCAATAAGCTTGCAACTTCCCTAACGTGCTAGAGATGAATTCACAGAAGCCAGTTCTTCGACTGGCCAAACCCGGTGATTTTAAACAAATGGCTCCTTTTCAAGGACACACACTCCTGGCTCCAAATCCTCTAAGCATCTGAGCTTATGAAACGTTGGTTTTTGAGATTTACTGTCTCTGAAGTGAAGCTTGTAAATCCGTAAGCCGCCCCTCTCCCACCACCAGCACCGTTAACTGAACAAGGACACAGACGCACAAAAGAAGTCATTTCAATTTAGACAGATTACGGACTAGATTGATACTGAGTTTCATTCAAAGCACTGGAAGGAATAACACACACACACACACACACACACACACACACACACACACACACACGTGAGATGTGCTAAGTGGCTGGGTGTTTACTTTAAAATGTGATTCATGGAAAAGATGCTTAGAAAACCTAAATCCCATCTCTCATTGCATGTTGCATGAAATGAGTATTGTGTGCACTGTATTTGGTCTAAATATTGCTCTGGGACAGAAAGTTGAGGGTTGAAGAATGGCTAACCAGGATCTAAAATGTTCCTCATTCAACTGAACTGCAAGAGCTTAAGAAATTGGTTCTATAACACACAGCTGTCTGTCCATTTTCAGTTGGCCGTAAGAAGCCCAGTGGGGTCAGATGTATTAATAATTACCCTTCACTTGTTTGCAACATGACTTTAATGCCACAGATGATGTAATCTCTTGAGAAATAATTCATTACCTAAGCATGAA
The DNA here is from genome assembly GCA_006410535.1 of Litocranius walleri. Taxonomy (NCBI): domain Eukaryota; kingdom Metazoa; phylum Chordata; class Mammalia; order Artiodactyla; family Bovidae; genus Litocranius; species Litocranius walleri. The sequence continues at coordinate 1,027,829 of SJYG01000714.1, forward strand.
AGGTTGAGGGCGGGCGGAGAAGGGGAAGACAGAGGATGAGATGGTTGGATGGCATCATCGACTCAATGGACATGAGTTTGAGCAAGTTCTGGGAGATAGTGAAGGACAGGGAAGCCTGGCGTGCTGCAGTCTGTGGGGTCACAAAGAGTCAGACACCACGGAGCAACTGAGCAACAACAAGCACAGTAGGCATTTTTTTTTATGATCATTAAACAGAAGATGACAACTAAATGAATGCAGGAGAAAAGTATTTACATTTTCAAGGTGCTTGCATCTGAGAGAGGATTTTGTATTTGTGCACACAATATTTAATTCAACAGAGTAAAAGCAAAAAAGGAAATGTGTAAATGAAAACATTTCAATGAGAAAAGTCACACAATTTACTTCAGGTCACGTAAATTAGCTGGAACAGAATGCTCGTGTACACCTGTGGCTGATTCATGTCAATGTGTGGCAAAACCAATACAGTATTGTAAAGTAGAATAAAGTAAAAATAAAATTAAAAAAAAAAAGAAATCTGTGTAAAGAGAATCAGAGCTAAGGTAGAAATATGAAGCAGGACAATAAATGCCCATTGTTTTCTTTGATGCTTACAGAAAATCATTCCCTGGGTGTGTTTGTTATGAGGTGAAACTGAAGTTTTCTTCTTTTTTTTTTTTTTAATTTATTTATTTGGCCATGTGGGGTCTTAGTCAAGGCATGGGGAACCTAGGTCCCTGACCAGGGGTTGAACCTGGCCACCTGCTTTGGGAGCATGCGGTCTTAGCCACTGGACCACCAGTCAAGTCCCTGAATTTTTATTATTGCATTCATTTATGATATAACAAAAGTGCACAGGTTCTCAAGAATGGGATAAAACTGGAAAAACATTTAAATTCTGCAGGCGGGATAGGCAAAGCTATTTGGATTGTGTCTGATTTTAGTTTTCATTTTGCTTAAAAATGGCCCAACTGGTAACTAGTGCCACTTTTATGATATTTCATTGCCATCTCAATATTGCACAGAGTCACAGCAATTTCCAACGTCAGCAGAATAAATCTAAGAGAATGATGACGGACACATGATTTCTACAGCACGTGTTTCAGAACTTGGGGCCCATGATAGTATCAGTGAGATTCCCTGCACTATTTTTATAAAGCATATTCTATCCCTGACTGTGGAAAAGGCAATGGCACCCCACTCCAGTACTCTTGCCTGGAAAATCCCATGGACGGAGGAGCCTGGTGGGCTGCAGTACATGGGGTCACTAAGAGTCAGACAGGATTGATCAACTTCACTTTCACTTTCATGCATTGGAGAAAGAAATGGCAACCCCACTCCAGTGTTCTTGCCTGGAGAATCCCAGGGATGGGGGAGCCTGGTGGGAGGCCATCTATGGGGTCGCACAGAGTCGGACACCACTGAGGCGACTTAGCAGCAGCATCCCTGACTGACAATTTACACTGAGGTTGCACAGACGTCTTAAAATATTTTAGCAGAAAATATATGGATTCACAAAACTAACACTCATTAAATTCTGGAAACAAAATACAAAAGGATAAAACTCTGTTTGTTATACAACGCTGATCAAAAGGTGAAGATCACTGATAAACATATTTCACGATGATGAGAATTTGGCAACAGCCAGTCTGAGGCCAAATCCTTTTTGAGCCAACAAGATTTATTTTTTTCTTAAATTAAAACCTCATCCTTGAATATTTTCCAGATTTGTTGATGAGAAGTCTGAGCGCCAAAAAAAAAAGATGCTTTTGAAATGTGGTGCTGGAGAACACTCTTGAGAGTCCCTTGGGGAACAAGACGGACAAACCAGTCAATCCTAAAGGAAATCAACCATTAATATGCTTTAGAAGGACTGATGCTAAAGCTGAAGCTTCAGTCCTTTGGCCACCTGATGAAAAAATGACTCACTGGAAGAGACCCTGATGCTGGGAAAGACGGAAGGCGGGAGGAGAAGGGGACGACAGAGGATGAGATGGTTGGATGGCATCACCAACTCTACGGACATAACTTTGTGGAAACTCCCAGAGACAGGGAAGCCTGGCGTGCTACAGTCCACGGGGTTGCAAAGAGTCAGATGCGACTTAGTGATTGAACAATAACAAATTCAACTGGCTGTCACATCCTTTTGATTTGATCTCTTGAATAGCTCATACACTTCATCACTCCTCAAGGCTGCATCGCAGTGTCCAAGGTAAGAGGTCTGATTCACTCACTCAGCCTTGCAGCTTCCAATCCATCTCTACACCATTAGGATAATCATGGTGCTCCCCAAAGCATACAAAAGGATAAAACACGTGAAAATCAAAACTTGAAGCCCTCTGACTCAGCAGTTCTACTTCCATAAAGGCTTTCTATAAAAATCTGTATTGGTACAGAAATAGCCATGCGAGGGTTTAACAATGTGCTACCACTCAGAATTTTTTAAAAATATGTATTCTTTTTGGGGGCCAAGCCTCATGGCGTGTGGGATCTTAGTTCCTTGACCAAAGATTGAAATTGAGAGCACAGAGTCATAACCACTGATTGCCCAAGAATATACCTATTGATTATAATTTTGAATGGAAGATGTGTGGACAGCATCAGCAAATTAACTGACATAAATTTGAGCATTCTCGGGAGATAGCAGAGGACAGGGAAGCTAGGCCAGCTGCAGGTCACAGGGTGGCAAACACTTGATCACAAATTAGCAATTGAACAACAATAACATCAATGACAGCAATCTCAAAATCCATGAATATATCTGCTGCGTGAAATCTGTTGGCTGAATCCATGTAACAGGAGGCTGTATACGTATATAAAATTATACAGAGTACTTCTATGTGTGAACACAGAATCATGTTTAAGATGTCTTCAGAGAAAACGGAATACTTTGTCTTATAGATCCTGTTTTTATGACCATAACAAGAAGGGTGTATGAAATATAAACTCTGCAAAGAAATCAAATAGTTCATGGTGTTTGTCCCTAGGAAGGGACTTCCCCGGTGGCTCTGATGGTTAAAAATGTGCCTGCAATGCAGGAGACCCAGGTTCAATCCCTGGGTCGGGAAGATCCCCTGGAGGAAGAAATGGAAACCCACTGCAGTGTTCTTGCCTGGAGAATCTCATGGACAGAGGAGCCTGGTGGGCCATGGTCCCTTGGGTCGTAAAGAGTCAGACACGACTGAATGACTAATATTAAGAAGGTGGCTATAAGTGATTTTCACGCTTAATTTTAAATAACTGGTTTTTCTTCCCTTGTATAACTGCTTTTTTACCCATTGGACACCGACATACACACGTATACACACAACACAGCAAGCTTGTGTGAAAGTCAAATGTATTAGTGGGATGTCCAGGGCCATCCACTGTGGTCCACCTCTACATCGGTGGCCATGCTTGACACATGCCCTCTAGCCAGCAAATCTTCCACATTCCACTTGACTGTCCCCTGGGATACACCTTGTGTCTCCATCTCTTTGGACACACTCCATCTCTTCCTGGAGGTGAAACCAAAAGTCGCTCAGTCCTATCCGACTCTTTGTGACCCGATGGTCTATACAGTCCATAGAATTCTCCAGGCAAGAATACTGGAGTGGGTAGCCCTTCCCTTTTCCAGGGGATCTTCCCAACCAAGGGATCGAATGCGAGATTCTTTACCAGCTGAGCCATCAGGAAGCCCACTGGTGTGGGTAGCCTACCCCTTCTCCAGGGGACCTTCCTGACCCAGCAATCAAACCAGGGTCTCCCGCATTGCAGGCGGATTCTTTACCAGCTGAGCTACCTGGGAAACCCATCTCTTCCGAGGATGCCCTTTATACGACTGCCAGCATCCTGTAACGTCCCTTCCTCCTGTACACACAGCCTCACTTCAAAACTTACTATCATATCATGGAGCACAGCGCCACCCGGAGACTGATTCCATAATCTCTGTGGATCATCCCTTTATGCAGACATTTCATCTCTTATCCACCACCAATGCGAGTCCCTTTTCAAGTTCCTCCTAATGGTCTTGGTTCTTTCAAGTCAGTTCTCTGCATTAAGTGAGTTACGGTGATAGAAGCGAGCACTTTCTATGATGGGTATCTGCTCCCAGGTCAGGAGCATGTTAATATTTCACACTGGAGTCACGCAGTAGGGGGCTTTGCAGATGGCGCTAATGGTAAAGAATCCACCTGCCAATGCGGGAGATTTGGGTTTGACCCCTGTGTCGGGACGATGCCCTGGAGGAGGAAATGGCATCCCACTCCAGTACTCTTGCCTGGAGAATGCCATGGACAGAGGAGCCTGGCAGGCTGCAGTCCATCGGGCCACAAAGAGACACAGCATAGACACACACAGAGGCAGTCAGCTTTGGCTTTGAATCTGCAGGAAAGCCTCGCATTTCTCAGCTGTAAAGTTGAGAAGAGTACATCTCAGTCCAACAGCACAGCTTGAGAAACTGGATGATGTGCTTTTGAAACCATCATGCTTCTTGGAGAACCCATAGACATTTTGCACTTATATGTTCTTCATGACACTACAAATTGTATTTAAGACATAAAGATGATTTATGTAAAACTCTGTGCTACAAATGTGATATCACAGACCCTGCCGTTTATTTCTGTTTCACCCACAGAGAGCAAGTAAGGAGAAGTATCTCTTGATAAGTGAAAGAATGACATAGGGAAAGTGGAAAACAGGTCTACCGAGGCTCTCTCTGTATTATATACATGATAGTATTCACGATACATACATACATAGGGCTTCCCAGGTGGCTCAGACGGTAAAGCGTCTGCCTGCAATGTTGGAGACCTGAGTTCGATTCCTGGGTCAGGAAGATCCCCTGGAGAAGGAAATGGCACCCCACTCCAGCACTCTTGCCAGGAAAATCTCACAGATGGAGAAGCCTGGTGAGCCGCAGTCGATGGGGTTGGACACGACTGAGCAACTTCATTTTCACTTTCAGTATTCACGATAGCTGTGTATGCAAACAGCTTACATGCCCATCCACAGATGAATGTATAAAGAAGATGTGTATTATGGTAAAGCAAATATCTTAACAATAAGAATTTTAAAAAGAAGATGTGATACAGTGCATGTTTCTACAGCACATACACTGAGATTGGAGCCATACAGAGAAGATTAGCATGGCCCCTGAGCAAGTATGACACAAAAATTCATGGGTCGTTTCATATTTTTTATGATGCATGTATAATTATGGCTGATTTTCGTTGTATGGCAGAAAACAACACAATGATGTACAGCAATTATCTTCAATTAATAAAAAAGAAAAAACAAAATACTATTGATTAAAAAAAAGATGATGCAGTGTGCGTGCACACACACACACACACACACACACACACACACACACACAGGAATATTACACAGCCACAAAAAAGGAATGCAATCATGCCATTTATAGCAACACTGATGAACCTAGAGATTTTCATACCAAGTGAAGTAAGTCAAACAGAGGAAGACAAATATCCTCTGATATCACATGAATCCGAAATATGACACCAATGAAGTTATCTGTGAAACAGAAACTGACTCCCAGGCAGAGAACAGCCTTGCGGCTGCTATGGGGTACAGGGTGAAGAGAGAGGTCGGGTGGGAGTTTGGGATTCCTAGATGCAAATTATTATATGCAGGATGGATGAACAAGAGCCCACCACAGACCAGAGAGTACAGTGAACTATACCCAGTATCCTCTGAGACACCATCGTGGAAAAGAGTATGCATGTATAACAGAATCACACGGCTGAACAGCAGAAATTAAAACAACACTGGAAATCAGCTGCTGCTGCTGCTGCTAAGTCGCTTCAGTCGTGTCTGACTCTGTGCGACCCTATGGACGGCAGCCCACCAGGCTCCGCCGTCCCTGGGATTCTCCAGGCAAGAACACTGGAGTGGGTTGCCATTTCCTTCTCCAATGCATGAAAGTGAAAAGTGGAAGGGAAGTCACTCAGTCGTGTCCAACTCTTTGTGACCCCATGGACTGCAGCCCACCAGGCTCCTCCGCCCATGGGGTTCTCCAGGCAAGAGTACTGGAGTGGGGTGCCATTGCCTTCTCTTGCAAATCAACCATACTTCAATAAAAAGAAAGATTATGCAGATGATCAAGAACGCTTGTATGCTCTGACCTCAAAATGTTGTTGGTGAATAACTTTGCATGAAGGTGATGAACGTTTATCTGTTCAGTCTGTGTATTCAGTGCTTGTTTATTATTTATCTAGTGTTTATTGGATACTCAGTCTAAAGAGAAACACAAGGCAAAAATATATCATAGCTGCAATCATGCTGACAAAATGATGGAGGTCCTTACTCAGCCGAATTTCTGATATACATGCAATGACCCAACTAACGTGATAAAAGCTGAGGAAAAATGATATGAGTGGATTTTGACAGATATTTTGAAAACTTACAGACAGCTTTATTTCATTTGTGAGCTACAATTCATTTTCAACACAAATATTTTAAAACTTATTAGGAAAGTCATATATTTTTTGCCACCACAGTAGGTTTATGAAACATGCATGAAATATGTGTGTGTGTGTGTGTGTGTGTGCGCACGTGTGTGTGTCTCTGAGTGCATGCTCGGTTGCTGTGTGTGACTTTTTCTGTCTCCATGCACTGTAGCCCGCCAGACTTCTCTGTCCACAGGATTTCAGAGGCAAGAAAACGGGAGTGGGCTGTCATTTCCTCCTTCAGGGGATCTTTCAGACCCAGAGGTCAAAGCCCCCGTCTCCTGCACGGTCAATTGGATTCTTTACCACTGAGCCCCCAGGGAAGCCCATACTGATTTTGTCTTTATATGGTATTCATGGCACTACAAATTGTATTTAAGAAATAAAGATGATTTACATAACTCAATGTTACAAATGTGAAACATAATTTTGATAGTTTCTCACAAAGTGCACAAATTCTAAACATGCTGATCTGCTTAGACACACTAAGTCTAAGCCAAAGTCGCTCCCTCGTGTCCGACTCTCTGCGACTGTACGGTCCATGGGATTCTCCGGGCCAGAATACTGGAGAAGCCATTCCCTTCTCCAGGGGATCTTCCCAACCCAGGGATCGAACTCAGGCCTCCCACATTGCAGGCGGATTCTTTACCAGCTGAGCCCCCAGGGAAGCTCACTATTAGATATGCTATTTCATCCTCAAATGCAAGACAAGCATGGCTGATTGCTGGGTTTCCTAGTACTTACGACTGGATACTATCAAGGGGCAGATAAAAATTAATCTGGCTTGTTATTTGTCCATAAAATGCTAAAAACTAAATATTAAAAAAAAGACATTCTTCATCTCTATAAAAACCTAGACATGCCAACTAACTCATGTAATCTTAATTGTATCCAGAAATATTCCCAAGCTTTCCAATGTTGGTTTTCAATGGGAACCTTGGAACTTGGTTAAGAAGACAGTTTAAGGTTTCCTTTGTTGTGCAAAAGCTTATAAGTTTGATGAGGTCCCATTTGTTTATTTTCAGTTTTACTTGGGAGAATGGATAAAAAAGATGTGGTACATACATACAGAGGAATACTACTCACCCATGAAAAAGAATGAAAAAAGGCCACTTGCAGCAACATAGATTGATGCAGAGATGATCATACGAAATGAAGTCAGTCAGAGAAAGACAAATATATGGTATCACTTACACATGCAATCCCACGGACTATACAGTCCATGGAATTTTCCAGGCCAGAACACTGGAGTGGGTAGCCATTCCCTTCTCCAGGGGATCTTCCAGACTCAGGAATCGAACAGGGGTCTCCTGGACTGCAGGTGGATTCTTTAACAAATGAGTTCTCAGGGAAGCCCCTGATACATACAATCTTAAAAATACTACAAATGAACTTGTCTACAAAATAGAAATGGACTAACACAAAAAAACAAACTTATCGTTACCAAAGGGGATATGAACTGGTAGGAACTGCATGTTTGGGATTAACATACACACTCAGATATATACAAACTATATAAACAAAAGATCTTAGCGTATAGCAGAGGAAACTAGACTTAATATCTTATAATAACCAAGGATGGATATCCATTCATCTAACTATCTATCTATCCATCCATCCATCAAACTGAATCATATTGCTATTCAGCTAAAACTTAAGACTATAGGAAAAAAAGAAAGACCTTGGGACGGTCTGAGAGAAACACCAGACAACATTAGCAACAAGTGAATGGAATGACCTGGGAAACGGCTATTGGGCTTGCCAGAAAGCTCTTTTGGGTTTTTCCATTAGACGCTATGGAAAAACCTGAGCAAACTTTTTGGACAACCCAAGAAAATCCCAACAGAAAGTTCAGTTTCAGGTACAGAAAGGTGGTTGTTGAAGAAGTAGGGATATTTCTCAGGACTGAGTGTGTATTTCCTCTGTGTTAACACACATTCAAATTTTCTCTCTGGTTGACTACTTTGACTATGCTGTCTTCCTGGTGAATTTTCAATTATTAAATATCCTCCTTGGAAGAAAGGCTATGAGACACCTAGACCAGCATATTAAAAAGCAGAGACGTTGCTTAGACAATGAGTGTCCAAAGAGTCAAAGCTACCTTTTCTCCAGGAGACATGTACGGATGTAAGAGTGGGACCGTAAAGAAGGCTGAGCGGCAAAGAATTGATGCTTTCAAACTGCGGAGCTGGAGAAGACTCTTGAGAGTCCTGTGGACAGCGAGGAAATCAAACCAAATCAAATCAAACGAAATCAGTCCTGAATATTCACTGGACAGACTGGTGCTGAAGCTGAAGTTCCAATACTTTGGCCACACGATGCAAAGAGCTGACTCACTAGGAAAGACTCTGATGCCGGGAAAGATTGAAGGCAAAAAGGAGAAGTGGATAACAGAGGATGAGATGGTTGGATGGCATCACTGACTCAAAGGAAATGAGTTTGAGCAAGCTCCGGGAGATGGTGATGGACAGGGAGGCCTGGAGTGCTGCAGTCCATGGGGTCGCAAAGAGTCAGACAGGACCGAGCGACTGAACTGACTCAGCACGCCCTTGCTGACGAGGAGATTTGAAAGTCCATGTCTCCAATGAAGAGTCTATTACAGCACTCAACTTGTAAGACCACTTCATATTATCTTGGTGTCACTGTGGAGGTATTTTTATAACCTAATTTACATAGGTAAAGCAACTGTGAAATGAATTTACTTTAAGAAGGGAAACAGCATATGAAGAAAAACAGAAGACCTTTTATCTCATTATTCAAGTTCTGTTTAAAAACCAACCAGTATTCTCCACTCGAGTGAGGCCTTGGATCAGCCAACATGCTTCTAACCTCAGAGCAACTGGCTGAGAAACTGGAAATCATGGCTGATTTTCAACAGCATGACTATGAATACTGTATGATGTTCAGTTTCCAAGAAAAGTTCCATTATGTTGATCCTATTCATTTTTGCCACATAGCTAAATTCTACACTCTTCCTCACTGAAATGCAAGGAATGAAATGGAAAAAATATTTAATTGACTTTCATATTAAAATACAAACTTCAAATAACACCTGACCTTTTCATGCAAAACAACTTATAATTAACAAATTCATTCTGTGTTCCTGAAACTGCACTTTCCTTGAATTAGCAATATTGATGGCTTGTAGAGTTATGTGTGTGGCTAAACCGCTATGTTATTTAAAAGCATAAAGTGACACCAAATAGTTGATGAGTTATTTTTAAAAGCAAATAGCTGATTATCATCTTTGCTGTTGCTCAGCTGCTAAGCATGTCTAACTCTCCGCAACCCCATGGACTGCAGCACACCAGGCTTCCCTGTCCTGCACTATCTCCTTAAGTTTGCTCAAACTCTTGTCCATTGAGTCAGTGGTGCCATCCAACCATTTCACCCGCTGTCATCCCCTTCTCCTCCAGCCTTCAGTCTTTCCCAGCATCATGGTCTTTTCCAATGAGTTGGCTCTTTGCATAAGGTGGCCAAAATATTGGAGCTTGAGCATCAGCATCAATCCTTCCAACGAATATTCAGGGTTGATTTCCTTCAGGATTGACTGGTCTTATCTCCTTGCAGTCCAACACACTCTGAAGAGCCTTGTCCAGCACCACACTTTGAAAGCATCAGTTCTTCAGTGTTCAGCCTTCTCAGTGGTCCAGCTCTCAGATCCATACATGACTCCTGGAAAAACCAGTAGCTTTGACTAAACACACCTTTGTTGGCAAAGTGATGTCTCTGTCTAGATTCTCATGCAGATTTTTTTAATCACCTTCCTTGTCTAAATCATATATCTGGTAAATTGCATATGTACAGCAGCTGTGTATATATGACTGCCAAACTCCTAATGTATAAGCAGGGATTTATAAAGAAAAATCATAAAGTGGGCATCTTGTTATAATTACAGACTGGAATAAATTAATTTTAAATATAGATTTATGTCAGCTTGCTGTAAAGTCAACTGAAAGGAATAGAAATGTCATTTCCACCACCTTATGCCCAATTCGGAGAAGGCAGTGGCACCCCACTCCAGTACTCTTCCCTGGAAAATCCCATGGATGGAGGAGCCTGGTGGGCCGCAGTCCATGGGGTCACTAGGAGTCAGACACGAATGAGCGACTTCACTTCCACTTTTCACTTTCATGCCTTGGAGAAGGAAATGGCAACCCACTCCAGTGTTCTTGCCTAGAGAATCCCAGGGACAGGGGAGCCTGGTGGGCTGCGGTCTATGGGGTCACACACAGTCGGACACGACTGAAGCAACTTAAAGGGTGGCAAATCTCTTCTGATGTCAAAGACTGATTCTTCACAAGGTGCATGACGGGTTTGGAAGAAACTCACTAGAAGCTCTTCCTTTTTTATGAAAAAACCCACATAATATGCATACAGTGTTGGTGGGAATGTAAACAGGTGCAGCCACTTTGGAGAACAGTATGGCTGTTCCCCAAAATAACTAAAAATAGAGTTAGCATGTGATCCAGCAATTTTAGCCCTGGGCATATATCCAAAGAAAACTCTAATTCAAAAAGATATGCACACCCCCAATGTTCACTGCAGCAATTTTTACCATAGCTAGGACATAGAAGAACCTAAATGTCCATCAACAGATGAATGGATAAAGAAGGTGCTGTAAACACACACACACACACACACACACACACACACACACTGGAATATTACTCAGCCATAAAAAAGAATAAAATAATGCCATTTGCAGCAACATAGATGGACTCAGTTCCGTTCAGTCGCTCAGTCGTGTCCAACTCTTTGTGACCCCATGAATCGCAGCACGCCAGGGCTCCCTGTCCATCACCATCTCCCTGGATGGACTCAGAGGGTATTATACTAAGTGAAAAAAAGTCAGAGAAAGATAAATACTGTATGATATTACATACAGAATCTACAAAGTTCAACGAACTAGTACGTAGAACAAAGAAGAAGTGAAATGTATGATGACGTAACTAAGAGGAATTCATGCATAAACAGGCTACATCTTCAGACATCACCACGGCCGAACAGCAAAATCACGGCCTTCCATGCAAAATGTCAGGTGAAGATGAATATACAATTTAATTTACTGAAGATCAAAACCAGTCTACCCATAGCATATTAATAGGGTCATGCTAGAGGTGGTTTTGTATAAATAAAATGTAGCAGAAAAAGGAAATGATAAACAAGAATCAGAGAGGTTATGAGACCAAAGGCATACAGTTTAAAAGGGGAAGAGAGAGGGATCCAAAAAAAAAAATCTTCATTGTGTTCTACTTTTATTTCAGATACTGTGTTAGCAAGCTGTTTAATTATTCATGCCTATGGATGAAAATTTCTCTAATGTTAAAAACAATAAAAAGATTACAACTGCCTTAAAATCTGGATTCAGGACTCCATGAAGTAGCTAGAGATGTTTAAAAAATAAAATTGTTTTTTTTCCAGGTCAAATTCAGCAGTTCAACAACATGCATACTCACCAATCCTAAATTTTCTAATGCAGAGAAGCTGATGGCTTTACATTCGTGGTCTCGTTTTAGATAAACGTTAAAAGAACAGTCATTTATCTGGAATGTAGACAACGACACGTGTTCTAATTTTTCCCTGTGCCAAACGCTGTTTTGCAGTATCGGGAACTAACAAATCTAAAGAATTAAGTCTCAATTAAAATTGATGAAGGCATTTAGGACAATTTTTCTTAAACCTGATGTTCTAATTTGCCACATTTGTGGAATGCATTCTAACTTTTTACCAAGGGTTTCCAGACACAGCTGAACAGCTGGGAGGTATTTTCAAAAAAGTTCCAGACTAAACCTCCTGAGGATTCTGGCCTATTGACTGTGCTCCTGGGCTGGGAGGATACTAATTATTCAAATGGCAACAACAGTTATGCAGACAATACAGCTTCTAAAGGGATTCCGTCATGTACTCAGAACTACCTTAACAAACTACAAATTTATTATTATTTTGATAAGAGAAGCAAATGCATCTTGGGGAGAGAAGCAAGTTACATTGTGCTCTTTCTTAAATCATGCATTGCAGAAAGAGAATGCCAAAAAAAGAATAGATTATAAAGGTGCTGGGCTGTCCGAAGTTGCTTCAGTCATGTCCAGCTCTGTCCATGGGATTATCCAGGCAAGAATACTGGAGTGGGTTGCCATTTCCTCCTCCAGAGGATCCTCCCCACTCAAGGATCAAACCTGGGTCTCTTACGTCTCCTGCACTGGCAGATGGGTTCTTTACCACTAGCGCCACCTGGGAAGCCCAGATTATATATATGGCTCAGCAAATTGGCCAGTTTGATGAGTTAAAACATGCAGAACAAAATCCTCAGTTATAGGATACCCAAAAGATGAAAAGGGCTGCGAGATAATCCATTTGAAAGGTTTAAGTTTACATTATCACTGTAAAATGTTTTGAACTTCTCCTTGAACCGCAAGTTAAATCTGATACATACTAAGATACAAAAAACAGACAGGCACACACCTATACACACAGATGGGTGGATTTCTGTACAAACTGAGAAGCAGCTGAGTTTCTCATGTTGGTACCCAAGGTAGCAAAGAAATCATTCATATAGAGAAGTAGAGAAAATTGCTTTCAGAGATAACTATGTTACCATGCTCTGCAAGAAAGTCGAAGAAATGTTTGCTCACTGGTGGTTCAGATGGTAAAGAATATACCTGCAATGCAGGAGACCAAGCTTTGATCCCTGGGTTGGGAAGATCCACTGGAGAAGGGGATGGCAACGCACTCTGGTATTCCTGCCTGGAGAATTCCATGGACAGGCCGTGGCGTGGCAAAGGGGCTTCCTATGTAGCTCAGTGGTGAAGAATCCACTGGCCAATTCAATAGACGTGGGTTCCATCTCTGGGTGGGGAAGATCCCCTGGAGGAGAAAGAGGCAACCCACTCCAGTATCCTTGCTTGGAGAATCCCATGGACAGAGGAGCTTCTGGTCTATGGTTCACGGGGTCCCAAAGAGTCAGACATAACTGAGTAACCAAAATCTTCATTTTGATCTGAAGTTGGGACTTCAATGTGGAGTGAGTCTTGGTTTTGACTGAGTGTTAGTGTATGTCCACTACAAAAAAAAAATGTCCATTTTACTGGGCTGGGTATCGTGGTCACTTTCACTGCTGGCTGTGCCCAGCTGTCATCTCTGGTTCTCAATAAAGTATTTGCTGAAAGGATGGGATTTTTCCAGGATGTGGGAAGATCACAGGTGAACCATGCCTATTTCACCTTGAAATCTGTAGGGACAGGGGTTGACTCTAAACCTGCAGTGCTTAGATCTCTGGTGAATGAAACCTTTTGGAAAACTGCGTGTGAGGGTCTGAGTCTGCGACGTCTGTACGGCTGTTGGGTCTGCAAATCCCACACCCTTCCTCCATGACCCAGACACCACATTGCCTATCTTAGATTTAGGGACGGTTTGGGAATCAGACTGGTCGCCGGCAGGTCAGGCAGAGTTTCAAGTTTGTATTTGGGGTAAGATTCAGGTGAGAAAGGGAGGTGGAGGACACAACTGAGTTTCCATATAGGTGAAGGATTCAAAGTCAGGGCTCAAGGAGTCAAAGCAAAGGGTTGAAAACTGAAGATCCATGGTTAGGATACGTTTTGAGGATGGATTAAGGTTCAGAGAGATTAGGGCAAGGTCAAATTTCAGACCAACAAGGTAGGGACAGAAGTCAATATTAACATAAAAGGCTTGTAGTTCATGATAGTGGCAGAGGTCAAAGGTCATGGCTTAGCTAAAAAGCCACGGGATCAGAGTCTCTCTGTGAAAGCTGTCTTTGGTGCTTGATTCAAGACTCACCAGTCAAGGGTTCCCATCAAAGCTCAAGGGTTAATTCAAAGGTTTATGATAGAGTTAGGGATTGGGTCTGGGTTTTTTTCAAGATTGGGCAGAATTAAGATTCATTCTTAATTCATGGTGAGCTGGAGAAGACTCTTGAGAGTCCCTGTAAGGAGATCCACCCAATCCATCCAAAAGGAAATCAGTCCTGAATGGTCACTGGAAGGATTGATGCTTAAAGCTGAAGCTCCAATGCTTTGGCCACCTGATGCCAAGAACTGATCCATTTGAAAAGAGCCTGATGCTGTGAAAGATTGAGGGCAGGAGGAGAAGGGGATGCCAGAGGTGAGATGGTTGGATGGCATCACCGACTCCATGGACATGCGTTTGAGTAAGCTCCAGGAGATGGTGATGGATAGGGAGGCCTGGTGCACTGCAGTCCATGGGGTCGCAAAGAGTCGGACACGACTGAGCGACTGAACTGAACTGAACTAAAAATTCATACTCAGCTTCCATTTGTGTCAGGGCTCAGGTCAACACACACTGTTTGGGGTCATGGGTCAAATCAAAGGTCAGGAATCAAGAGGTCAAAGTTGCCAGCTTAGTTTCAAGGTTTCACTTCCTGGTAAGGGTTGGCGTCAGATTTCAATCTCAGACGAAGGTTCTGTTCAAGTTTCCATGTCAGGGTTCATATCAGGGGTCAAAATTCAAAGGTCAAGTGTCGTCTGGGAGGAGTTAGCATCAAGTGTCTAAGGCCAAGAGGTACAGCCAGCACCCTGCGGTTAGTTTAGAAGGAGTGTTCACATTGGAGTTGGAATTCTTGCAGATCCAAGTTCAAATGCAATATATATGCTTTTAATTGTAGTCAAATATTCATAAGAGATAAGGATAGTGATAAATCAAGTCCAACTCTTGCCATCCCATTAAAAGCAGCCATTCAGGCTCCTCTGTCCATGGGACTGTCCATAACAGAATCCCTGGGATTCTGAAAGGTACAAGTCTTAAAGGTAGAAGTCAGTGGTATTCACATACTTATAAAATGTTGTAAGGCCTGGCGTGCTGCAATTCGTGGGGGTCGCAAAGAGTCGGAGACGACTGAGCTACTGGACTGAACTGAACTGAACTAACTAAATGCCATCACCCCTAGAGCTACCACTTCTAGAACTTTTCGATCACCCTGAACACAAATTCCACATATTATATATATTAGACTTCTGTATGTGTATATAATGACATTATCCGTACCTTCATCTATTCAGATATAGAAATAAGGTGTGAAGTGAGCGTTTAAGAGTATCTGTACATATGTACAAGCATACGTGTACATACACTGATTTATTTGATTGAACCACTTGTTAATTCATGGACAGCTTTCTGTTGTTGAGCTCCTGAGGTGTTTCCGACGCTTTGTAACCCCACGGACTTGAGCCCAGCTAGCTTTTCCAGCTAGGGATTGCACAGGCAAGAATATGGGAGTGGGTTGCCATGGGGGCACAATGCAACGATAATAAATTACTATTTCTGCACTCAAAGACATAATTAGGGTTCTTAGTGTCCTGCTGATAAAAATTGGTCATAGGTCGACGTGAAGAACAACTTTATAAATGCACTTCCAGCATGTATAATCCTGATATGTTCTGGTATCAGGATTTATCTGAAAATATATAAAAGAATGTTTATAAGTGCCTTTAGAGTAAACTGGGCTTCCCTCTTGGCTCAGGTGGGAAAGGATCTGCGTGCAGTGCATGAGACCCAAGTTAGATCCCTGGGTCGAGAAAGTCCCCTGGAGGAGGGAATGGGAACCCACTCCAGTCCTCTTGCCTGGAGAATCCCATGGATGGAGGAGCCTGGTGGGCTACAGTCCATGGGGTCGCTAGGAGTCAGATACGACTGAGCGACTAACACTTTCACTTTTTCTTTAATGTACACTGCTAAAGAGTGCGGCTTTAAGCACTTTATTCTCTCCAGAGAACCAGAGGATTCTAAGCCTGTGACTTTCTCCCCGGGGAATCCTATTCCGTGGTGCCACAGGTCTCACCGCAGAATTGTGGCAGCATGGCTTACTGCTAGAACACACAGAGGAAGGGCACAGGAAAAGGGAGCGCTCGGGGCCCTCGGGATTTGCAGGCCCCAAGAGGAAACTTGCAGAGCACTGCTAACAGAGGAAGGGAACATTCACAAATAATTTACGAAAATACATGAGAACTCACATTTTTTAAACTTCTAATTTTGAATTCGGGGTATAGATGGTCAACAATGTTCTGACTGCTTAAGGTGGATCGCTTAAGGGACTCAGCCACACGTACACATGTATCCAAACCCCCCCAAACTCCCCTCCATCCAGGCTGCCACATGACACTGAGCAGAGTTCCCTGTGCTGGGCAGCAGGTCCTTGCTGGTTCTCCATGTTAAACACAGCAGTGTGTCCACGTCTATCCCAAACTCCCTGACTATCCCTTTCCCCATCCTTCCCCCTGGGAACCATAAGGTTATTATAGAGTATTGAACAGGGTTCCCTGCGCTGTCCAACAGGTCCTTGCTGGTTCTACATGTTAAATACAGCAGTGTGTCCATGTCCATCCCAGACTCCCTAACTATCCCTTCCCCCATCCTTTCTCCTGGTGACCATAAGGTTATTATAGAGTACTGAGCAGGGTTCCCTGTGCTGTCCAGCAGGTCCTTGCTGGTTCTTCATGTTAAATACAGCAGTGTGTCCACGTCCATCCCAAACTCCCTGACTTTCCCTCCTCCACCCTTCCCCAAGGCAAACATAAGTCTGTTCTCTAAGTCTGTAAGTCTGTTTCCATCTTGTAAGTTCACGTGAATCCTTTCTTTTTAGATTTCACAAATGTGTAAATACGTACACGGAGGACTGCCAAAATACTCACAATAGCAATATTGTGAAAATCCTGACCGCTGGAACGAAGGAAACATGTGCACCCATGAATACACACACACACAGACTCACACCATCTCCATAACTCACAATGGACTGACTTAAGAAGGCTAAAAGAAGGTCAGAATATCCATATTTCATCAAATCCATTGGCTGCATTACTATACTGAGAGAACATCCTTTTCTGGTACTTTGTGTGTCCCGTATATGAATTTAAAAACCTTTAAAATATGCTTTTTAAATGAAAACCTTTATATAAAATTTAAGAAAACAAATTAAAAAACCTTAAGATTTTAAAATAACCTTTCTCCTGCTACCGTGCAAGATTATCGTATGCTTGCTCGGTCTCAGCATTTCTGTCTCCTCAATACCTACCTCAGTTAGTAAGTTTTCCTCTTTCCCGTGTGCTTTACCAATTATGATTTTCAGTCATAACGATGGATCTGATAAGGAAGCCCTGTGGTGTGCTAAGTTCCCAGTGATGTTCCAAAATTCAAATAACACAAGGGAAAACAAAAATGTCAGTGAGACTCACCTGAAACAGTTGGGTTGATTTAGAAACGCAAAGCATAGAATGTGCTGTGTTGGCCGGCTCTCTTATTTTGAAATGCCTGGAGGCTCCTTCTGCTTGGATGCTAATTTTTTTTAAAGCTTCCCTGGACACCTGCATTGGTTGCCCAGGTAAGACAGCTCTGAGAGACAGATGGAGGAGAATAGGTAAGCATGTTTGGAAAATTCCAGAATGTCACCTCATCATTTCCCCTACCTTGGCTGAGCCATCTGGGGGGCATGGAGACCAAAATACACCAAAATACACTGTTACTCATACACCTCTTCTATTCCAGGCTGCATTTCACGTAAGGGAAAAACACCACTTATGTCTAATACTCATTCAAATATTGGTGCTGGAAAAGACTCTCAACAGTCTCTTGATGGACTGCAAGGAGATCCAACCAGCCCATCCTAAAGAACATCAACCCTGAATACTCACTGGAAGGACTGATGCTGAAGCGGAAACTCCAGTATTTTGTCCACCTGATGCCAAGAGGAGACTCACTGGAAAACACGTTGGTGCTGGGAAAGATTGAGGGCAGGAGGAGAAGGGGACCGACAGAGGATGAGACGGTTGGATGGCATCACCGACTCAATGGACATGAGTTTGAGCAAATTCCAGCAGCGATGGACAGGGAAGCCTGGTGTGCTACAGTCCACGAAGTCGCAAAGAGTCAGACACAACTAAGTAACTGAACAGCAACAGCAAAAAAATATTCATTTGTAGGAAACGAAGCTGTACTTTTCAGGGATTCAATCAGCATCTATAACAGTCTTTTAAATTTACTCAACTTTCTTATAACAGGGGTGATATTTAAAAGTCACTTCCTTAACTTATAACTTTTTTTTTTCATTAAAATGTCTATTTTAGGCTAATTCTTAATTGAGCAGCAATTTAAGAGAGGATTTTTTAAGGGGTAAAGAGATGAGTCAAACCCTTTCTTAGAGCTCATCTAGGATTCACTGTCTTGTAAGAAGCTAATTTTTGTTGCCTTTACGACAATGGCTTAACAGCTATTGTGCTGTGAAAAAAATGGGGAGGAAATGGCAGAATCACATCCATGGGAGAAGTGGGTGTTGGGGAATATTTCCATCAGTGTTCACAGTGGTGCTGCTCGGCTCTGTTTTAAAGGAAATAACAGCTTCTTTTGTATAGGTGAGCAAAATGCGATCTACAATCAGAAATCATTTTAAACTACCTTCCTTCCACAGGCTCCACTATGACCTCCTCTAGTCCTGGAGAAGGTGATAAAATGTGATGACTAAATCTCTAAATCAACAAGGCAGGCTCTTGAGTGCAATGTGTAAGATAGCACAAGGCAATGGAAATCTCAGAGCGATCCAAAGACAAAATGTTGGTCTGGAGGGTATGCTAACAGTTTTATTAATTTCTATATAGATCGACTCAAAGGACATCAGTTCAGTTCAGTTCAGTCGCTCAGTCGTGTCCGACTCTTCGTGACCCCATGAATTGCAGCACGCCAGGCCTCCCTATTCATCACCATCTCTCGGAGTTCATTCAGACTCACGTCCATCGAGTCAGTGATGCCATCCAGCCATCTCATCCTCTGTTGTCCCCTTCTCCTCCTGCCCCCAATCCCTCCCAGCATCAGAGTCTTTTCCAATGAGTCAGCTCTTTGCATGAGGTGGCCAAAGTACTAGACTTTCAGCTTTAGCATCATTCCTTCCAGAGAATTCCCAGGGTTGATCTCCTTCAGAATGGACTGGTTGGATCTCCTTGCAGTCCAAGGGACTCTCAAGAGTCTTCTCCAACACCACAGTTCAAGAGCATCAATGGGCATGAGTTTGGATAAACTCCGAAAGTTGGTGCTGGACAGGGAGGCCTGGCGTGCTGCGGTCCATGGGATCACAAAGCATTGGATACAACTGAGTGACTGAATTGAACAGAATACCTTATGCAAAATGCTAGGCCAGATGAATCACAAAGAATCAAGAATCCTGGGAGAAATATTAACAAGGTCAGATATGCAGATGATACCACTCTAATGGCAGAAAGTGAGGAGGAGCTAAAGAGCCTCTTGGCAAGGGTAAAAGAGGAGAGTGTAAAACCTGGCTTAAAACTCAATATTCAAAAAATGAAGATCATGGCGTCTGGTTCCATCACTTAAGGGCAAATAGGGAAAAAGTGGAAACACTGACAGATTCTATTTTCTCAGGCTCCAAATTCACTCTGGACAGTGACTGCAGCCATGAAATTAAGATGCCTGCTTCTTGGAAGAAAAGCTATGACAAAGCTAAACAGTGTATTAAAAAGCAGAGACATTACTTTGCTGACAAAGGGCCATCTAGTCAACACTACAGTTTTCCCACTAGTCACATATGGACATGAGAGCTGGACTATAAAGAAGGCTGAACACCAAAGAATTGATGCTTTTGAACTGTGGTGTTGGAGGAGACTCTTGAGAGTCCCTGGGACTGCAAGGAGTTCAAACCAGTCAATCCTAAAGGAAATCAGTCCTGAATGGAAGGACTGATGCTGAAGCTGAAACTCCAATACTTTGGCCACCTGATGCAAAGAGTCGACTCACTGGACAAGACCCTGATGCTGGCTGAGATTGAAGGCAGGAGGAGAAGGGGACGACAGAGGATGAGATGGGTGGATGGCATCACCATGGACATGAATTTGAGCCAACTTGGGGAGATGGTGAAGGACAGGGAAGCCTGGCGTGCTGCAGTCCATAGGGTCGCAAAGAGTTGGACACGACTGAGCAACTGAACAACAACGAGAGGTGAAGAAAGACCGTTTCTCATCTAAAGACATATTTCCTAAGAAATTACAACTAATGTATGGGAAATAACCCAACTGTGAACCCAAACCTGCAAATGAATTTAAGGGAAAATAAATACAAGAAAAGTTGTGTAGGTTAGTTAGCTGTCCTTATACAGCTGTCTCAGGCTGCAAAAGGACCACGAATAAGAGACTGTAAGGAGACCCAACCAGTCCATTCTGAAGGAGATCAGCCCTGGGATTTCTTTGGAAGGAATGATGCTGAAGCTGAAACTCCAGTACTTTGGCCACCTCATGCGAAGAGTTGACTCATTGGAAAAGACTCTGATGCTGGGAGGGATTGAGGGCAGCAGGAGAAGGGGACGACCAAGGATGAGATGGCTGGATGGCATCACTGACTCGATGGACGTGAATGTCAGCAAAGAGCCAAGCATGACTTACTGACTCAACACACGTCCATCCCAAACTCCCCAATCATCCCTTCCTCCCATCCTTCCTCATAGTAACCGTAAGTTCGTTCTCTAACTGTGAGTCAGCTTCTGTTAAGCTCATCTGTATCATTTCTTTATAGATTCCACATATAAGAGGTTCCATTTATTTCTCCTTCTCTGTCTGACAGCCTTCATTCAATATGACAATATCCAGGTCCATCCTTGTTTCAGCAAGGCATGAGTTTGGATAAACTCCGAAAGTTGGTGCTGGACAGGGAGGCCTGGCGTGCTGCGGTCCATGGGATCACAAAGCATTGGATACAACTGAGTGACTGAATTGAACAGAATACCTTATGCAAAATGCTAGGCCAGATGAATCACAAAGAATCAAGAATCCTGGGAGAAATATTAACAAGGTCAGATATGCAGATGATACCACTCTAATGGCAGAAAGTGAGGAGGAGCTAAAGAGCCTCTTGGCAAGGGTAAAAGAGGAGAGTGTAAAACCTGGCTTAAAACTCAATATTCAAAAAATGAAGATCATGGCGTCTGGTTCCATCACTTAAGGGCAAATAGGGAAAAAGTGGAAACACTGACAGATTCTATTTTCTCAGGCTCCAAATTCACTCTGGACAGTGACTGCAGCCATGAAATTAAGATGCCTGCTTCTTGGAAGAAAAGCTATGACAAAGCTAAACAGTGTATTAAAAAGCAGAGACATTACTTTGCTGACAAAGGGCCATCTAGTCAACACTACAGTTTTCCCACTAGTCACATATGGACATGAGAGCTGGACTATAAAGAAGGCTGAACACCAAAGAATTGATGCTTTTGAACTGTGGTGTTGGAGGAGACTCTTGAGAGTCCCTGGGACTGCAAGGAGTTCAAACCAGTCAATCCTAAAGGAAATCAGTCCTGAATGGAAGGACTGATGCTGAAGCTGAAACTCCAATACTTTGGCCACCTGATGCAAAGAGTCGACTCACTGGACAAGACCCTGATGCTGGCTGAGATTGAAGGCAGGAGGAGAAGGGGACGACAGAGGATGAGATGGGTGGATGGCATCACCATGGACATGAATTTGAGCCAACTTGGGGAGATGGTGAAGGACAGGGAAGCCTGGCGTGCTGCAGTCCATAGGGTCGCAAAGAGTTGGACACGACTGAGCAACTGAACAACAACGAGAGGTGAAGAAAGACCGTTTCTCATCTAAAGACATATTTCCTAAGAAATTACAACTAATGTATGGGAAATAACCCAACTGTGAACCCAAACCTGCAAATGAATTTAAGGGAAAATAAATACAAGAAAAGTTGTGTAGGTTAGTTAGCTGTCCTTATACAGCTGTCTCAGGCTGCAAAAGGACCACGAATAAGAGACTGTAAGGAGACCCAACCAGTCCATTCTGAAGGAGATCAGCCCTGGGATTTCTTTGGAAGGAATGATGCTGAAGCTGAAACTCCAGTACTTTGGCCACCTCATGCGAAGAGTTGACTCATTGGAAAAGACTCTGATGCTGGGAGGGATTGAGGGCAGCAGGAGAAGGGGACGACCAAGGATGAGATGGCTGGATGGCATCACTGACTCGATGGACGTGAATGTCAGCAAAGAGCCAAGCATGACTTACTGACTCAACACACGTCCATCCCAAACTCCCCAATCATCCCTTCCTCCCATCCTTCCTCATAGTAACCGTAAGTTCGTTCTCTAACTGTGAGTCAGCTTCTGTTAAGCTCATCTGTATCATTTCTTTATAGATTCCACATATAAGAGGTTCCATTTATTTCTCCTTCTCTGTCTGACAGCCTTCATTCAATATGACAATATCCAGGTCCATCCTTGTTTCAGCAAATGACATTCCTTCTTCCTTTTTAATGGCTGAGTCGGATTCCACTGTATATATGTACTATGATGTGATTTGCCACAATACTGCTTCTCTTTTATGTTTTTTTTTTTTTCATAAATCATATGGGATTGAACCCAAATCCTCTGCGAAGCCTTGACCACTGGATTCACAGGAAAGAACCAGATTAGTTTTTTCCCCTTTTTTTCTATTTGAATTGTGAGCTATTTGAAGAAACTAAGCACAGGATCTTTGTTATAGCGGCCCTAGAAAATGGATGCAGGGAAACGTGGGCAGAGTTGATCGCAAGCACGACCTTGACGTTGCAAAGGATGGGGCTGGGAGACACAAATGTGGAAACACTCAGAAATGTATTTGCGTGGAATCTGAGACTCTCAGTACCCACTGGATGGCGAATTCTCCTTCCGAGTTAGAGTATTTAGATACACAGAGCTACCAGGTCCCACTTGGTCGCCATGCCTTCTGAATAAAGTGCCCACCCTGATTAAGAAATTATAGGAGGACTTCCCTGTCCCAGTTACACAGTGGAGAAGAATCTACCTGCCATTGCAGGGGACAGGGGTCCACGCCTGCTCTGGGAAGATTCTGCATGCCAGGGAGCAATGAGGCCCTTGAGTCTTGACTACTGAAGTCTGTGTGCCCTAGGGCCCGTGCTCTGCAACAACAGAAGGCACGGCAATGAGAAGCCCAGGGAACACAGCTAGAGAGCGGCCCCCACTCGCCACAAGGACGAAAAGAAGCCCAGTGCACCAAGGCGTAGTGCAGTCAAACAGAAATAAAGCACGCAGTCCAGTCAAACAGAAATAAAGCACGCAGTGCAGTCAAACAGAAATAAAGCAATATACACATTAAAAAAAAACTTAAATAAAAGAACATGAATATTGGCAGCTCACCATGACTGTTTAAGGGGAGAACTGTCTCATTAGTAGATTTGTGTCTGTCTCTTGGCAATCGGATGGACTGTAGAGCACACCAGGCTCCTCTGTCCATGGGATTCTCCAGGCAAGAATACTGGAGTGGGTTGCCATTTCCTTCTCCAGGGTATCTTCCCAACCCAAGGATCAAACCTGCATCTCTTGCACTGCAGGCCAATTTTTTACGACACAGCCACTGAGGAAGCCCATAGCAAAGCCTTGTTAGGTGGTTTTTACCTGCATCTTCTGGGTGACTTACGCTCTCACGCTGGCTTGTCAAGCACCATCCATGTGCTGAATTGGGCTTAGTCACTCATTCGTGTCCGACTCTTTGCAACCCCACAGACTGTAGCCCACCAGGCTCCTCTGTCCATGGGATTCTCCAGGCAGGAATCCTGGAGTGGGTGGCCATTTCCTCCTGCAGGGGATCTTCACTACCCAGGAATCAAACCCAGCTCTCCTCAACCCTGGAAATCTCTCTGGTCTGAAAGAGGAAATTCACACTGCAGGCGGATTCTTTACCATCTGAGCCACCAGGGAAGCCCCCCTCCCAACTGATAATCCCGAGATAACATCTACGGGGCCTGGACTAGGCCAGGAGAATGTGAGAGGGAAGTGTATCCGCAGGCACCAACTCTGATCATAAAGCTTGCAAATGCATTGACTCCATGTCTGTTCTATGTGGCTGAGGTGACCCACAAGTTCAGTGGAGAAAACCACTTACATTCTGGGCATTCCACCTTCAAGATTAACTCCCTCCAACCTTGAATGAACAAGAGGAGCTCTGACTCACCCGAGAAATTGCTATTTGACTCCGAGGCAAACGGTCACTCAGTTCAGTTCAGTGGCTCAGTCATGTCTGACTCTTTGCGACCTCGTGGCCTCCCTGTCCATCAACAACTCCCGGAGTTTACTCAAACTCATGACCATTCAGTAGGTGATGCCATCCAACCATCTCATCCCCTGTCACACCCTGCTCCTCCTGCCTTCAATCTTTCCCACCATCAAGGTCTTTTCTAATGAGTCAGCTCTTTGCATCAAGGTGGCCAAGTACTGGAGTTTCAGCTTCAGCATCAGTCCTTCCAATGAACACCCAGGACTGATCCTTTAGGATGGACTGGTTGGATCTCCTTGCAGTCCAAGGGACTCTCAAGAGTCTTGTCCAACACCACAGTTTGAAAACATCCATTATTCAGTCCTCAGCTTTCTTTATAGTCCAACTCTCACATCCGTACACGACCACTGGAAAAACCACAGTCTTGATGAGACTTAGGGAAACAATCACACCACTGGATCTTGTCAACCTTGGAAACCCCTCTTGTCTGAAAGAGGATATTGGCCAAAGGTAAAATAAATAAATAAACACCACTGGATTTTAAAGGATATTTTCAGTAGGATAAAAGCAAAGAGCATACAAAGAACAGTCCATTTGGATCCAGAAGACAGATTTCAAACCCCCTGGTTTTGTTTGACCCCTAGGTGGAGAATCCCCGGCAGGTTGTGAAATGCTCTCTTCTCCTGTCAGATAAGAATGTAAATAATAAGGCTTCTGTGTGGAGGGACAGAGGAGGAACTCATAAGACAGGACAAGGTGGCAATGTGGATCACGACCCAAAATGGTGCAAACACTCATGTTCCATCTTATTTTTTTAATATGATAGCTTTATAAAAATTCATAATTGTTTTATTTATTTCCCTTTGGCGGAGCCAGGTGTTTGTTGCTTCTGTGGGCTTTCCTCTGGTTGCGGGGAGCAGGCGGCTACTCTCTAGTTACATTGTGGGAGCTCCTCCTTGACAAAGCTTGTCTTGTTCACAGGAACGGGTTCTAAGTGCACAGGCTATAAAAGCTGTGACTTCCAGTCTCCAAAGCACCGGCTGCATAGCTGAAGGGCAAAGACTTAGCTGTCCCACAGCACATGGGATCTCCTCAAAGCAAGGACTGAACTTGTGTGTCCTGCACTGGCCCATGGATTCTTTTTTTTTTTTTCGGTCCTCTCTCGTGAACTTCCCTCCCATCTCGCACTGTACCCCACCCCTCTCGGTTGTCACAAAGTACTGGGTTGAGCCCCCTGAATCATACAGCAAATTAGCACTGGCTGTCTATTTTGAACTGTGGTCCCAGAGAAGACTCTTGAGAGTCCCTGGGACAGCAAGGAGATCCAACCAGTCCATCCTAAAGGAAATCAACCCTGAATATTCACTGGAAGGACTGATGCTGAAACTCCAATACTTTGGCCACCTGATGAGAAGAGCTGATTCACTGGAAAAGACCCTGATGCTGGGAAATGTTGAAGGCAGGAGGAGAAGGGGAGGACGGAGGATGAGATGGTTGGATGGCATCACCGACTCAATGGACATGAGTTTGAGCAAGCTCCGGGTGGTGGTGATGGACAGGGAGGCCTGGCGTGCTACAGGCCATAGGGTCATAAAGAATCAGGCATGACTGAATGACTGAAAGACAAGAAGATCTATTTTACATATGGTAACACACATGTTTCCAAGCCACTCTCTCTATCCTCCACCCTCTCTTCCCCTCACTGTGTCCACAAGTGTGTTCTCCACGTCTGGCAGGCAGATTCTTAACCACTGAGCCACCAGGGAAGCCCGCAGGCTCCGGTATAAATGTAGGCAGACTAATTGTTTTGGGAACCCGTGTTGAAGGCAATGTTGATCATATTTCAAGCGCTTGATGTGATCAGCAACAGCCCTGTTAAGAGGCACACATGAGTGACTACCCAGCATCTCTACTGACTGTCCAAAATGGATGGGTCACGATAATTAATGATAAATTCCAAGTTGATTGAAAACAGAAGCAGGTAAAAAGCATGGCACTGCCATGAGAAGACCAGCATAGCTCTAAACAGTTTATAGAAAGGGCTGGCGGCAGAGGCGAGATTGATGGGTTAGGTCAGTGAGCATCTTTTAAGAAACCCCTCGGAGGAAAGACCGGTCGCACCGGTAGCAAATGCGTGAAACCGCAAATGCATGCTGCAATGCAAACTCCCAGAATAAAATAAAACGGCATCTGGTTCAGGAAGAAAAATGACATATGATTCATTTGTCAAAGATCTCAGCAGAAGACAGCAGGCTGTTGAATGCCCTGCTGGTCCGCCTGGAGCGACTGAATTTGGAAGGGAGTTTGGAGAGAGTGAAAATCTCTTTGACATTCAAATGCGAGAGCATACACACAAATGTACCATTTCAGGGTCCATATCAGGAAACCCATGTCCCTGGGGAATTTCAAGGAGGCCATGTTCTCACTGACATGGAAACTGCTGGGAACGACCCTGCCCCATATTCAAGCTCTGTGCTCCAAAGAGAAACTGCGTAAGCACACGGGCAAAATCTTGCATAGAAAGTGAAAGTCGGTCAGTCGTGTCTGACTCTTTGCGACCGCACGGACTGTAGCCTGCTAGGCTCTTCTGTCCATGGGATTCTCCAGGCAAGAATACTGGAGTGGGGTGCCATGCCATCCTCCAGGGGGATCTTCCCACCTGAGGGATTGAACCTGCATCTCTTGCATTGGTAGGTAGATTCTTGACCACTGAGCCATCAGGAAAGACACTTACATGTATATGTATACACACATATACAAAACATAACTGTTTCATTAACAAACACATGTGTGGATGCATCTGAGATTGTCAGATAGGTAAGTAACATGTTTAAGAAAAGAAACATTCTGCAAGAAAATATAGATGTCCTATTTTTCTATATGTCTTATCCCTTAAATGAAGATGAATTTGTGTATCAATTTGAGCCTGAAAAAGGGAACAGATACCTGCAAGTAGAAAATGAAATTGAAAAGTTACAGTGATAGTGTTAGTCGCTCAGTCGTGTCCGACTCTTGCGACACCATGGACTGCAGCCCAATAGGCTTCTCGGTCCATGGGATTCTCCAGGCAAGAATACTGGAGTGGGCTGCCATGCCTTTCTCCAGGGGATATTCCCCACCCAGGGATCGAACCCCGGTCTCCTGCATTGGCAGGCAGATGCTTTACCATATGAGCCACCGGGAATACCGTCAGTGAAACAAATACGTAGTTTAAGTACTTGGTAGGCAGAGAATGACCGAGAAGAATTTGAAGGATATTTCTCAACCTTACCAGAATGTTCAGGAATAGTTGGGAATGAAATGAACAAACGAGTAAGCAGACAGACGCAAAGTAATAAAAATGAAGGAAAACTAGTGGGAAACTCACTTTGAAAGAAAAGACAGCTATAGCCTGCAAGTTTTAAAAATTGTTCCTTTTTCTGTGGGAATAGGTTTTGCAAGATTCATAATGTAAAAATCGATCTCTATATGACTCCAACAGTGCAACAGGCATGGGTTATATGAGAAAATTAAAATGGTGCTGACAAGGTACACAGAGGCAGAACAAAAAGAAGCAAAATGAATGTATTATTATAATTGCTTCCCTGACCTTTCACTATGCAATGGAAATTATGTGAGACTGAGATTATTAATAACAGTATACCTCTGAAATTTATGTTAGCTATTATTTTATTGGGATTCCCAGGTGGTGGCATGGTAAAGAATCTGCCTACCAATTTAGGGGATGCAAGAGACATAGGTTTGACCCCTGGGTGGGGAAGATCCTGAGGAAGGGAATGACAACTCACTCCAGTATTCTTTTTTTTTTTTTAATCACTCCAGTATTCTTGCCTGGAGAATCCCATGGACAGAGGAGTCTGGGGGGCTACAGTCCAAGGGTTTGCAAAGAGTCGGACACAACTCAGCAACTGAGCATGCATGCAAGGCTTATAAGCAGAGTGCTATCTTGAAAAGAATCTGCCTCTTGACTCAGATAAACTAAATGCTGTGATCAATTAATTGTCTGCCAGGAGCAAAGGTCAGTCTATGATTTGAAGACACTGATTGATTCTTAAGGAATAAATCCCTTTAAACACTGGAAAGTTGAGAGTTATCACAGATGAGTGTGAGTCCCTCCAGTTGCCCAAAGTCATACGTTCAACATCCACTCAGAGATGGGGTGTCAGTCAAAAATAGAACTCAGGCCCCCCCCGCCAAGTAATCATGTGTGTTCACACCTAGTCATTAACCATCACGTTCAGCCAGACTGCTGTTGAAATACCGTTGCTTCCTTTCGACAGTGGTAACAAGGATATAGATGGAACTTGACATTCTTTCACAACTTTTTAAAAATATAGACAACAACACTATACATTTGTACGATCCGTTACACTGGCAGATGTGATTTTTTCATTCACAAATCCAACACACTTGTTAGAGTGCTGGGTCTGCTATGTTTGAGTCCCCTTCTATCCAGGACAGCTGGCTGGACTGTGAAGAAGGCAGTATAGTGCTCCTTACCGTGGGGCTTATGTCGAAGAACTGAAGCAAGAAACACAGGAAAGACGAAAAGCATCAGAACAGATGTGAAGGTGAAGAGGAGGGTCACGGACGTTTAGTCCAGAAAACCTAGAGTCCAGAGAAGGAGGGGGCGACGGCTTGAGAAGAAGCAAAATGGCTTAGCAGGGTCCATGTGGAGTCTTCTAAACGACCTATAGTAATGAGTCCACCGAACATATAAACGAATACTGATCACGCATTGCTGAGAAGGTTACATGGTCTTCCTAGAAGGCAACTGATTTTGGGCGTAGGTGTGGATGTCTAGTAACCAATCAAGAGATGATGGCTGATGGAGAAGGGATTATTAATAATGGTGGGAATGTTTCGATTCTATTTCTGTGATTTCCAAGATGGTAGCCATAACCACTTATGGCTATGGAATCCTTCTGGCTCAGCTGGTAAAGAATCCACCTGAAATGCAGGACACCCCAGTTCAATTAATGGGTTCAGGAAGATCCCCTGGAGAAGGAATAGACTACCCACAGCCGTGTTCTTGGGTTTCCCTGGTGGCTCGGCTGGTAAAGAATCCACCTGCAATGTGGGAGACCTGGGTTGGATGCCTGGGTTGGGAAGATTCCCTGGAGAAGGGAAAGGCTACCCACTCCAGTATTCTGGTCTGGAGAATGCCGTGGACTATAGAGTCAAAGGGGTCACAAAGAGTCAGACATGGCTGAGCATCTTTCACTATGCAGTCTTGGAATGTGGCTTCTCTGAATTGGGATGCGCTGTAAATGTAAAAGACACACTGGATAGCAAGTACTTAGCAAAAAAAAAAAATATGCAAAATATCTTAGCAATAATTTTGTCTGTATTACATGTTAATATTTTGGAAATACTTTGACGAAGGAAATTCAGTCTTAATCTGTAGTGTTTTTTTTTAACTCTTTCATATCACTACTGGAAAATACGAAATTATGCATGTAGTTCCTGGAACAAATCTTTTTATTGTAATTTTTTTAAGGGTTTTTTTGGCCACAGCAATGTGGGGTCTTAGTTCCCTGATCAGGGACTGAACACATGCCCAGTGCAGAGTCTTAAGCACTGGATTTCCAGGAAAGTCCCCGTAGGACATATCTATAGACACCGCTACCCTGGAGAAAACTGTGTTTCTGAGATGCCTTGCTTTCATTGATTTGCAGAGAACGCACAAGTACAGAGTGCCAATAAGCCATGAACCATGGAAGTGACTGGGTTGGGTCTGACCTGCTTCTCAGTGTAAGAACCCATCCTTAAATTCTTACGAGGGAGGATGGAGAGACAAGACCCTCACCAAAAGGGAGCGTAAGAATGCTCAGATTGTGGGTGGTCCTTCTCCCTTCCTGTTTTTGGGGGCTGTGTCACCGCATGTCAGAATATACTCAGAGAATGATAATTAACTTTCAATAATTAGCCTTCTCTTATGCCTCGAATAATACGTTTACTTCCCCCTTGATGATGAAGGGAGTTACAGTGACTCATCGTGTCATTAACTATTCTTTTACAAAACGACGCTCTCTTACTTAAGAGGAGTCTTAATTACCTGCCCCGAATTCTCAGGGATCAAGGATGTTATATTTATTTACAGCTTCATCAAACAAGAAGGTCCAGAAGAAGGTGGGAGGGCATAATTGACGTTCTCAAAACAAACAAAATTCCAAGCATTTCTAGTCCAAGATGGCACCACAGCCTGGCTCCCTTCCTTTCCTTGCTTCTACTCCAGAATCTCAAAGAAGTCCCGTGATTCACTTTTTAGGTAAGTGAGCAATTTGACAAATGATCAGAAGGACCAGGAAAATTAGAAACAGAAATCTGTGTGTCTGTCGGACGTGAGGGGAAGGGCATGAGACAAATCAAGCCCTACCCTCCTGAGTCTGTCTGTTGGGAAAGCAGAGGGGGACTATCACACGCACCGAGGGATCTGTGGACTCTTCCATCTCCTCCCAATACTTCCTTTCAGCAAAGTCTAACATCAGGACTTCCTCAAATGTTTCAAGGTTCTCTAGTCCAAGCAGAACAGATGGAATGAAGGCTGAGGAGTCACCTCTGGATCCAGCAGGTGAAAAGCTCAATGGTGGCCTGTGCCAGAGGCACCTGTTGGAATGGTGAGGGAAGTACACTGATGGGAACAGGTTCAAGACAGAGGAAGGCAGGCACTTCCCTGCTGGTCCAGTGGCCAAGACTCTGTGCTCCCAATGCAGGGGGACCCGGGTTTGATCCCCGGTCACGGAACTAGATCCCACATGGTGCAACCAAGAGTTTGCATGTTACAACTAAAGATCCTGCAGGCCACAACAAAGCCCTGGGAAACCATAGACCCTATTATACAGAGTGAAGTAAGTCACAGAGAGAAAAACAAATTGTATGGATATGAGAGCTGGACTGTGAAGAAGGCTGAGCACTGAAGAACTGATGCGTTTGAACTGTGATACTGGAGAAGACTCTTTAGAGTCCCTTGGACTGCAAGGAGATCCAACCAGTCCATTCTGAAGGAGATCAATCCTGGGATTTCTTTGGAAGGAATGATGCTGAAGCTGAAACTCCAGTACTTTGGCCACCTCATGAGAAGAGTTGACTCATTGGAAAAGACCCTGATGCTGGGAGGGATTGGGGGCAGGAGGAGAAGGGGACGACCGAGGATGAGATGGCTGGGTGGCATCACGGACTCAATGGACGTGAGTCTGAGTGAGCTCCGGGAGATGGTGAGGGACAGGGAGGTCTGGTGTGCTGTGATTCATGGGGTCGTAAAGAGTCGGACATGACTGAGCGACTGAGCTGAACTGAACACATATATATATGGAATCTGGAAACATGGTACTGATGAAATGAGCTGCAGGGCAGCAACAGACACACAGACATGGAGAACAGGCTTATGGACAAGGTATGGGGTGTTTGGAGAGAGTAATACGGAAACATCCATCACTGTATATAAAACAGACAGCCAATGGGGATTTGCTGTATGACTCAGCGAACTCAGACTGGGGCTCTGTGCCAACCTAGAGGGCTGGGAAGGGGAGAGAGCTGGGAGGGGGCTTCAAGAGGGAGGGGACAGGGGTACACCTATGGCTGATTCATGTGGCTGTATGCCAGGAACCAACACAATACTCTAAAACAACTATCCTTCAATTAAATATAGATTTTAAAAAATTAAAAAGAAAAAAAGAGAGGATAGGAAAAGAGGAATTGAGATGGTGATTGGGGGAGAATACTTCTAAGAGACTGATGCTATACAAACAAAGATATGGGGCACAGTGGGAGAATAAAGTCTGGGGAAATATTTGCAAAAGGGATCAGTGTGAGAACGTTGATGTGGTGGTATGTGTGTCTGGGGGAGAGGAAGAAGAGGAGAGAGGTATGGGTGGTGAGGGCATCTTGACTGGGAATGAGAAGGATGGTTTATGTTCAGGTCTTTCTTCCTTTGTTCATTGTCTATTTCTAAGTCTGATTGTTGTCACAGCACTTTTCGAGTCTATCTGAGCCTCTGTATGAACATGTAATGTCAGAAAATGAGTTCTACGTTAACGTAAGTTGTTCCAACTTCTGTGAACACTATGAAATATGACTGGCGATACCAAGCTGTCTCAAAATTCTCTGTTAACAGTATCAGACTGTATGGGGGGAAGTTGATTAGAGTCATCCCTTTTAAGGACTTTATTTTTGGGGGCTCCAAAATCACTGTAGATGGTGACTGCAGCCATGAAATTAAAAGATGTTTCCTCCTTGGAAGAAAAACTGTGACCAACCTAGACAGCATGTTAACAAGCAGAGATGTTACTTTGCCAACAAATGTCGGTCTAGTCAAAGCTATGGTTTTTCCAGTGGTCAGGTATGGATGTGAGAGTTGGACTATGAAGAAAGCTGAACACAAAAGAATGGATGCTTTTGAACTGTGGTGTTGGAAAAGACTCTTGAGACTCCCTTGGACTGTAAGGAGATGAAACTAGTCCATCTTAAAAGAAATAAGTCCTGAATACTCATTGGAAGGACTGATGCTGAAGCTGAAGCTCTAATACTTTGGCCACCTGATGCAAAGAGCTGACTGATTGGAAAAGACCCCAATGCTGGGAAAGACTGAAGGCAGGGGGAGAACGGGATGATGGAGGATGAGATGGTTGGATGGCATCATTGATTCAATGGACATGAGTTTGGGTAAGCTCTGGGAGCTGGTGATGGACAGGGAGACCTGGTGTGCTGCAGTCCACAGGGTTGCAAAGAGTCGGACATGACTGAACAACTGAACTGAACTGAACTGATTTTAAGGAATGTCGTCCTGCTACGGAGGGAGCTGGCAGGCTGGAAACTCGGGCTGAAGCTGACACTGTAGACGTGAGGCAGAATTCTTTCTTTTCTGGGAAATCTCGGGTTTTGCAATTAAAATCTCAACTGCTGAGATGAGACCCACCCACATGACAGTGTGACCTGCTTTACGGACATGAACAGATTTTAGACGTTAACCACATCCGCAAGACGGCATGCACAGCAACACTGAGATGATTAAATGACAAGGTACTATGCGGTCTAACCAAGTCGTTCCAGACAGTTGAGCATCCTACAGGGGACAGGTGAAAATTCTGCTATCACAATGGAGTTATCCGACTCTAGGCATCTCTTGTGAAATACTAGTTAATGTTACATAAAGGAAAGCCTGCTGGTTTTCACCTTCAAAGAAAGGCAAAAAGACCACACCGTATGACATCCCTAAAGAAAATCTGTATCCACCCCATATTCCATATTTAATTTGCACTGTTCTAATATTAAGCAATCCTAAAGGAAGTCAACCTGGAAAGACTTGACGCTGATGCTGAGCTCCAATTCTTTGGCCACCTGATGTGAAGAGCTGACTCATTTGAAAAGACTCTGATGCTGGGAAAGATTGAGGGCAGGAGGAGAAGCGGGTGTCAGAGGATGAGATGCTTGGATGGCATCACTGACCCGATGGACACGAGTTTGAGCAAGCTCGGGGAAATACTGAAGGACAGGGAAGGCTGGTGTGCTGCAGTCCATGGGGTCACAAAGAGTCAGACACTAGTTAGCAATTAAACAACAATATTATGTATTGTGCGTGGTGGATTGCCGCCTATAGGTTCGCAGAGCAACAGACACAGTCTTCGTGTATCTGTGTAGATACCATAAGGTCTCTTCTCATCAGTCAAGAACTCAGATTAATGCCAATCCAAGAGGTCTTTAGGGGTGCTCCTTTCATCTCCAGATGTTTTTGAAGGCCCAGTTGTGGAAACTCCATCAAGTCGAGTCAAAGATAAAACTGTCTTTATTGGAAGACCAAGTGGGAATACGGCTCTTCTCTCTTCCTACTTTGGAAATGCAACAGGAGTCATTTTTCAATTCAGTCTCTATGCTGTGTCCAGCTCTCTGCAACCATTTTTACCCAGGGGGCAAAAGGGCCTTAAAACATTTCGCATGTCTTTATGAGAGGATAATAGGCAGGAAGTCCAGGGGTCTCCAAACAGAGCAAATAGCCTGCAAGTGGCAGACATTTTTATCTCTCGTAAGCAGCAAGAGGAAACAACTAAGGCTATTTTTTCCTTCTCTATACAAATTTAAAAGGAGGTTTCTCTTAAAATACTGTGTTGCCATAATGATACCTGGTTTCAC
This sequence comes from Litocranius walleri, assembly GCA_006410535.1. Lineage (NCBI taxonomy): Eukaryota > Metazoa > Chordata > Mammalia > Artiodactyla > Bovidae > Litocranius > Litocranius walleri. The sequence continues at coordinate 1,062,402 of SJYG01000714.1, forward strand.
CTGAAGTTAAGTATTCTCAAACCTTGAGTTAACCAATGCATTTTTTCTTATGGAAATGCTTATCTTAAGCTATGCTAATTTCATTTGCAAGGTGCTGGTACCACCCAAGAGAGGCAGACAATAGTGTGGGTAACTTCATCCTTCCTATCATGGGATGAGGATCACAGTGAAAAAGAAGATGCCATCTCTGTCAACAAGTTGGGCCTTGGAGAGCCTCTGGTAGATTCTGACCAGATGCGCTCAGCTGAATAAAGTCATAACTTATGCCTGCATCGAAGAGTCTGCAGGAGAGGGGAGTCCTGGTATTTGGCTGGGGATTCCTGCTCATGCAGATGGCTCATTACGGGTGTCAGAGGATGAGATGCTTGGATGGCATCACTGACCCGATGGACACGAGTTTGAGCAAGCTCGGGGAAATACTGAAGGACAGGGAAGGCTGGTGTGCTGCAGTCCATGGGGTCACAAAGAGTCAGACACTAGTTAGCAATTAAACAACAATATTATGTATTGTGCGTGGTGGATTGCCGCCTATAGGTTCGCAGAGCAACAGACACAGTCTTCGTGTATCTGTGTAGATACCATAAGGTCTCTTCTCATCAGTCAAGAACTCAGATTAATGCCAATCCAAGAGGTCTTTAGGGGTGCTCCTTTCATCTCCAGATGTTTTTGAAGGCCCAGTTGTGGAAACTCCATCAAGTCGAGTCAAAGATAAAACTGTCTTTATTGGAAGACCAAGTGGGAATACGGCTCTTCTCTCTTCCTACTTTGGAAATGCAACAGGAGTCATTTTTCAATTCAGTCTCTATGCTGTGTCCAGCTCTCTGCAACCATTTTTACCCAGGGGGCAAAAGGGCCTTAAAACATTTCGCATGTCTTTATGAGAGGATAATAGGCAGGAAGTCCAGGGGTCTCCAAACAGAGCAAATAGCCTGCAAGTGGCAGACATTTTTATCTCTCGTAAGCAGCAAGAGGAAACAACTAAGGCTATTTTTTCCTTCTCTATACAAATTTAAAAGGAGGTTTCTCTTAAAATACTGTGTTGCCATAATGATACCTGGTTTCACCTGAAGTTAAGTATTCTCAAACCTTGAGTTAACCAATGCATTTTTTCTTATGGAAATGCTTATCTTAAGCTATGCTAATTTCATTTGCAAGGTGCTGGTACCACCCAAGAGAGGCAGACAATAGTGTGGGTAACTTCATCCTTCCTATCATGGGATGAGGATCACAGTGAAAAAGAAGATGCCATCTCTGTCAACAAGTTGGGCCTTGGAGAGCCTCTGGTAGATTCTGACCAGATGCGCTCAGCTGAATAAAGTCATAACTTATGCCTGCATCGAAGAGTCTGCAGGAGAGGGGAGTCCTGGTATTTGGCTGGGGATTCCTGCTCATGCAGATGGCTCATTGTGAAAACCCAAATTCTGCACTCCATTGTGGCTCAGTTATCTGGGAAGTTTAGAGAGAAAACTCTGTGTTTATGAGGAATGCAAGGTATTTGGGGAAACAGAAAGGGCTGAAGAATTAGTCCATAGCACTGGTAATTCCCAGATAAATTTCCTCCCCTCTCTCTGTTACCATTGGAGGTCAGTTTAAAAAAAAAAACACATAAACATAGAGCTACTTACTATATGACCCAGCAATCCCACAACTGGGCATATACCCTGAGAAAACCATAATTCAAAAAAAAAACCACAAGTACTCCAACTTTCACAGCAGCACTCTTTACCGTAGCTAAGAAAAGAAAGCAACCTAAGTGTTCATTAATACGTGAGTGGACACAGGAGCTGTGATACATACTTTCAATGCCATATTATTCAGCTATGAAAAAGGAAAAACTGGGTCATTTCTAGAGACACAACTGAACCCGGAGACTGTCATACAGCAACAAGTCACTCACCAAGAGTAAAACAAACATCATATATTCCCTGTAGCTCAAACGGTAAAGATTATGCCTGTGATGCAAGGAACCAAGGGTCAGTCCCTGCGACAGGAAGACCCCCTGCAGGAGGGCATGGCAGCCCACTCCAGTATTCTTGCCCAGAGAGTTCCATGGACAGAGGAGCCTGGTGGGCTACAGCCCAAGGGGTCGCAAAGAGTCGGCAATGACTGAGCGACTAACACACACGACCAGTACATGTGAAATCTAGAAAAATGGAATGGATGACCTTATCTGCAAAAAAGAAATACAGACACAGTCCTAGGGAAGAAAGACATGGACACCAAGAGGAAAAGCTGGGGTGTGAGGGCGGGAGGAATCGGGAGACTGGAATTGACACAGAGACACTAGTGATACTCTATGAAACAGATAATGAGAACATGGGAACTCCCCTCAGTGCTCTCTGGGGCCCTGAATGGGAAGGAAATCCAAAACGAGAGGGGATATGTGTATACGTGTAGCTGACTCACTTTGCTGACATCAGGACAAACAGCAGAAACAAAAGACAGCTTTGCACACCTGCTACATTGCTGTTGCTCAGTCGTGTCTTTGCAAACCCCACAGACTGTAGCCGGCCAAGCTCCTCCATCCATGGGATTCTCCAGGCAAGAATACTGGAGCGGCTTGCCATTTTCTCCTCCGGGGCATCTTCCCGACCCAGGGATCAAACAAGCACCTCCTGCATCGGCAGGGGGATTCTTCACCGTCTCAGCCTCCGCCAATAAAAATTTAAAACAAAGAAAACAAAAGCAATAGCAGCTGTATGTGTCTAACTCAGAATCCAGAACTTGAAAGGGCCCTGGGGATCATTTGCGTTTTCTCCTTTATCTCTTCTATTTAATACATACATGTTTTTAATCTTTTAATTTCAACAGGACTTGGAATGATCACAAGGAGAGATTCAGTGTCAGAGATCATTATCACGGCTAGTGTTTTTCAGATCCCACCCAGTTTCTGTTTCTTAGATATCTTGGGAGTTGATTGTTTTGAACCAGGAAAACCTAAGGTAACTCAAGATGCTCTCAAAACTGATGACAGTGTCGACTGATTCGACCAGATACTTGAAAAATATGAAATCGCTCTAAAAGTTTTTCAACTCGCAAAGTTGAGTTGGGCTTTGCAAGCATCTAGAGTGGACCCTCGGAGAAGGCAATGGCAACCCATTCCAGTACTCTTGCCTGGAAAATCCCATGGATGGAGGAGCCTGGTGGGCTGCAGTCCACGGGGTCACTAAGAGTCATGCACGACTGAGTGACTTTACTTTCACTTTTCACTTTAATGCATTGGAGAAGGAAATGGCAACCCACTCCAGTGTTCTTGCCTGGAGAATCCCAGGGACGGGGGAGCCTGGTGGGCTGCTGTCTATGGGGTCGCACAGAGTTGGACATGACTGAAGCAACTTAGCAGCAGCAGCAGCAGAGTGGACCGTGGGCTTCCTGGGTAGCTCAGTGGTAAAGAATCCACTTGCTAACGCAGAAGACACAGTGGACATGGGTTCAAACCCTGGGTCAGCAACATCCCCTGGAGGAGGAACCCACCCCGGTATTTTTCCTGGAGAATCTATGGACACAGGAGCCTGGCGGGCTACAGTCCATACAGTGGCAAAGAGCTAGACACGACTGAAGGGACTTAGCAAAGCGGGCTCTACCATGATCAGATTCTTTTCACACAATTCTTATCCTTCAGAAACAACCCCAAGTTTTAACTCTCAGTTACTAGATTCAGTTCAGTACAGACGCTCAGTTGTGTCCAACTCTTTGCGACCCCATGCACAGCACACAGGGCCTCCCTGTCCTTCACCATTTCCCAGAGTTTACCCAAACTCACGTCCTTTGAGTCGGTGATGCCATCCAACCATCTCATCCTCTGTCATCCCCTTCTCCTCCCACCTTCAATCTTTCCCAGCATCACAGTCTTTTCCAATGAGTCGGTTCTTCCCATCAGGTGGCCAAAGTATTGGGAGTTTCAGGTTCAGCATCAGACCTTCCAGTGTAACCGGATTGGGGAACAGCAATCCACTTAGCACCAAAAGAGAGTCATTAATTTATTCATCAGTAACTGATAAATTATCAGTTCACTGATTATAGCCACTGTGGGCTGGCATGCCAGCTAAGAAAAAAAATCAATGACTCTGCCACCAATGAGAGTTTCAAACCCTAATTTTGTACACGTGAATATATAAAGCCCCAGTTTCATTTAAAACATATCTAATTCCACAGTTACAAAGAACAGACTTTTGGACTCTGTGGGAAAAGGCGAGGGTGGCATGATTTGAGAGAATAACACTGAGACATGTATATTACCATATGGGAAATCGATGACTAGGGCAAGTTTGATGCATGAAAAAGGGTACTCAAAGCCAGTGCTCTGGGACAACCCAGAGGGATGGGATGGGGAAGGAGGTGGGAGAGGGGTTTTGGATGGGGGTATACATGTACTGGAGAAGGCAATGGCAACCCACTCCAGTGTTCTTGCCTGGAGAGTCCCAGGGATGGAGGAGCCTGGTGGGCTGCCATCTACGGGGTCACACAGAGTCAGACACGACCGAAGTGACTCAGCATACAGGTACACCTGTGGCTGATTCATGTCAATGTATGGCAAAAACCACCACAATATTGTAAAGTTATTAGCCTCCAATCAAAATAAATAAATTAAAAAATATATGTAATTCCAGAAGGAGGTATATTATTTAAGAAATAGAGTATTTGCTAAAGCAGTAGAAAGCTATGGCAATTTCTATGCACATTAAAAAAAAAAAAATGAGGCTTGAGTGAAACAAAGGTCCCCTTAAGTGGTCTAGTCCAGTAGAAAACACTTCTCAGTGCTAGAGTCTAAAGGGGTTCTGAAATAATAATGTAACCAAATATAATGCAAAATAGCCAAATAATCACAGAAACATAAATTAGAATTTTAAAAAAAACTTTCAGAAGTGTTGCTTTTTCAGAAATGCCAAGACATTTACTTACAAAATACGTCCAGTTTTTAGTAAGACCATCATGAAAAATCTGAAGCACTGTAGTATTTATTAAATTAGTGCAAAAAGGAGGAATATAAGACTAAAAACAGAGAGAAAAAGAAGAGGGAACAGATGGGCAGAAAGAAAAAGATACAGGAACAGTGACAGAGATATTAAAATGCAGGAATATAAGTCATAGATGCTCTCAAAACTGATGAGTGTTGATGAATTCAATCAGGTACTTGAAAAATACTGAATTTTTCCTAACGCAATTTTAGAGAGACTAAGAGAGAAAACACAGAGAAATCGATTGCTTGAAGGGACACCTCATGACTATTTTCACATACCTCCACAAACATCCTTCCTGAACCCTGGTGTTTGTTAACCAAGGCCAGATACTGATAAAAAGCCAACACACTCTATAACCAGCTGACTTTCAAAGTGCTTGTAAGTAAAATATTAACATGGGCTTAATGACTCCCTCCAGTCAAAGCTATGTTTTCTCCAGTAGTCATGTATGGATCTGAGAGTTGGACTATAAAGAAAGCTGAGTGACAAAGAATTCATGCTTTTGAACTGTGGTGTTGGAGAAGACTCTTGAGAGTCTCTTGAACTGCAAGGAAATCCAACCAGTCCATCCTAAAGGAAATCAGTCCTGGGTGTTCATTGGAAAGACTGATGCTGAAGCTGAAACTCCAATACTTTGGCCATCTGAGGCAAAGAGCTGACTCACTGGAAAAGAAAGATCCTGATGCTGGGAAACATTGTAGGCAGGAGGAGAAGGGGACAACAGAGGATGAGTTGGTTGGATGGCATCACTGACTCAATGGACATGAGTTTGAGCAAACTCTGGGAGTGGTGATGAACAGGGAGGCCTGGTGTGCTGCAGTCCATGGGATCTCAAAGAGTTAGACACGTCTGGGTGCCTGAACTGAACAAAAGACTCCCTCTGTTGAGAGTGGATCCTGACTTTCAAGACTTGCTTCCAGTGGCCATTTATAGCATCCTAACTGCATGGAAGTTAACAAGGAAGAGGAAAACCCAGGTTCAAGACTGATGAGGCATTTTTTTCCACACAAGTAGGGTTTACTCCTTATTAGCTTTAATATTCAGGACAGGAAGACATCACCTTTCCATTAATAGGATCAGAATCAAAACTCTCCCATTCAACATTTATTTATTTGTGAAGAAATTAACTCATAATGTGAAATATTCATTCAACCATCCTTAATTCCACACAGTCTTCCCTTTATCCCTGCACGTATACACCCAAGCAACTTTGGTCAGCTCTGACCAATTGCAAGGTCCTGTGAGTGGATCAAACAGAGCAAGATTCTGGGGAAGTCAAACTGCCAATCTGCAAATATTTCAGGATTCTGTACATTTAACTGGAGCTGTGAAATCACTGGGTGAGCTACTGACAAAGAGAAACATGGATAAATTACAAGTCACACTCAAAAAGCAATCTGTGTTATAAACAGTGACCAAACAGTGCTTATTCCATGGTGCTAAGAGTTTTAATTTTTCTTAAACAAAAATGAGCTTAATTACTTAAAATTTCACCTTCCCAAACACATTTAAGACTGACTTTTCACTCTTGTTGGCAAAAAATAAAATATTGGTTCTTCTTTTTTTCTTTAAGTGTTCAGTTCAGTTCAGTTCAGTCACTCAGTCGTGTCCGACTCTTTGTGACCCCATGAATCGCAGCACGCCAGGCCTCCCTGTTCATCACCAACTCCTGGAGTTCACTCAGATTCACGTCCATCGAGTCCGTGATGCCATCCAGTCATCTCATCCTCTGTCGTCCCCTTCTCCTCCTGCCCCCAATCCCTCCCAGCATCAGAGTCTTTTCCAATGAGTCAACTCTTCGCATGAGATGGCCAAAGCATTGGAGTTTCAGCTTCAGCATCATTCCCACCAAAGAAATCCCAGGGCTGATCTCCTTTAGGATGGACTGGTTGGATCTCTTCACAGTCCAAGGGACTCTCAAGAGTCTTCTCCAACAACACAGTTCAAAAACATCAATTCTTTGGCACTCAGCTTTCTTCAAGTCCAACTCTCACATCCATACATGACCAGTGGAAAAACCATACCCTTGACTAGATGGACCTTTGTTGGCTAAGTAATATCTCTGCTTTTCAATATGCTATCTAGGTTTAAGCGAGTCTCTCCTAAATAATCTTTTCCTGGTTTTATACACTGATTTTATACGTTCTTATGTATAATTTTAAATATGATTTTATACATTCTTATAAGTTAAAAACTCAGCATAATTTTAAGCATTATTAATATTTTAATATAACTTTTGGCCTTCTCTCCCACAAGAGATGGCTTCCATCAAGCCAGTCTTGTATATGACATCGGGCAGACATATGAAGTGCAGTCAAATGGTAACCATGGAGGAACCCCCCCAAACGCAGGGTGTACGGGTGGAGAAGAGCTCAGATAAGTGAGAGGAAACATTTAGTGTTTCTACAGGAAGAGGATATACACGTTTGAGAAGAGTGACGATAATTCCACAACTTTTACAGACTGCAGAACAAAAGTAAACTATTCAATGCGATACAATGAGCTTCAGTTCAGTTCAGTTCAGTCGCATCCAACTCTTTATTATCCACCCCATGAACTGCAGCATGCCAGGCTTCCCTGTCCATCACCAACTCCCGGAGTTCACTCAAACTCATGTCCACGGAGTCGGTGATGCCATACAACCATTGCATCCTCTTTCGTCCCCTTCTCCTCCCACCTTCAATCTTCCTCAGCATCAGGGTCTTTTCAAATGAGTCAGTTCTTCACATCAGGTGGCCAAAGTGAGTTTAAATATGTACTATCTTCCCTAAAATCAGTGTTATTGCTTGCCTGTCTCTCTATCGATCCATCCATTCACCAACCCATCTGTTCATCCATCCATCCATGCACTAACTCGCTCATCCATCCATCTAACCACCCATCCATCCAACTATCCATCCAACCATCCATCCATCCAAACATCCATCCAATAATCCATCCATCCATCCATCCATCCATCCATCCATCCCTTCATCCATCCCTTCATCCATTCATCCATCTATCCATCTATCTACCCAACTATCCATCCAACCATCCATGCATTCATCCATCCATCTACCCAGCCATTCTTTTACCCATCCATTCATCCACCCATTCAACTTTTCATTCATTCATCCATCCACCCACTAACTCACTCTTCCATCTATCCATCCACCTATCCATCCACTCTTTTCATCCATCCATTCACCAACCCATCTGTTCATCCATCCACCCACACACTAACTCAGTCATCCATCCATCCAACCATCCATTCATCCATCCATCCATACATCCAGGCATACAACCAACCACCCATCTATCCATCTATGCATCCAACCATCCATCCATTCATGCAACCATGCATCCAACAAGCCATCCATCCATCCATCTATCCATCTATCTACCCAACTATCTATGTATCAATCCATCCACCCACCCACCCATTCTTTCACCCATCCATCCATCCATCCATTTAACTTCATACATTCATCTACCTACCCACTAACTCACTGCTCCATCCATTCATCCACCCATCCATCCACTCATCTTTTCATCCATCCATCCATCCATCCACCAACTCACTCATTGATCTTTCCATCCATTCATCCACCCATCCATCCACTCATCTTTTCATCCATCCATCCATCCACCCACCAACTCACTCATTGATCTTTCCATCCATTCATCCACTCATCCACCCATCCACTCAATGCATCCATCTATTCACTCACCCATCCTTTCCTCATTGGATCCATGAGTCCATTCACCCATTAACTCACTCATCCTTTCATCCATCCTCCCAACCACTCTCTCATCCACCCATCCATCAATCCAGCTATATAACCATTTCCCTATTCACCTACCTGTCCACCCACCCACCCATTCATCCATCCACTCACAGTTCTTTCGTTGTCAGTTTAGTTCAGTTGCTCAGTCATGTCCAGCTCTTTGCAACCTCATGAACTGCAGCATTCCAGGCCTCCCTGTCCATCATCAACACCCAGAGTTTACGCAAACTCATGTCCATTAAATCAGTGATGCCATCCAACCATTGCATCCTCTGCCATCCCCTTTTCTTCCTACCCTCAATCTTTCCCAGTATCAGGGTCTTTTCCATTGAGTCCATCAGGTGGCCAAAGTACTGGAGTTTCAGCTTCAACATGAGTTTTGTTCTATCTAACATTAAAGAGAGGCTGTAGAGATTTGGGAAGACAATGCATAATGACTTTACGTACAGAATGAATAACATTGCTTCCTCCCATCCTCCTGCTTAAATGGCATTAAGTGGTTAAATGGTTTTGTTTTTTTTTTTTTGCTACCTGGGGTCTAAGGAGTGATGCTATCACCATGGACTCTATGGCTTTGGCAGGTTACCTTGAATGCTTGACATCTCATTAGCACAACCTAAAACATGGCTTTCCAAAATAATTAAACCTCTTAAATTTGTAATGGAACATGAGTACTTATACAGCTTTGGCTCACATTCAATGTCGTGGTCTTATCTGTTCCCTAAACGATCTCTCCACATAATTCTATTCCTCATCTCATTCCATCATGATTTATTTAAGATCTGCCTGCAGCAAAGGCATGCACCATTTCCCTATACAGAAACGAGGTTGTAGAAAGCCAAGAGACACAGTATTGTGCAATTTTATGTAACCTGGCCGAGTTTCATTCTGTTTATCCCCGGGGGCAGCCTCGGGGTCAGAAGGTAAAGTCAGTGATGCAAAGCTCCCTAACTGGATTTGTTTATGCAAATGCATACATTCATTTGGGAAACAGGAACACCCAAAAATGAAGGAGCGGGTGGTAAGTTCTTCTTCCACTCCTCTAATTACTGAACCCACATCAGTCATATAGATGGCCATTTCGTGTATGCCCAGAGCAGGCACACAGAACAATTCAAGCCCTAAGGACTTTCAGTAGGCACAACTGTGTCCCAAAGCCCCACTAACCCCCAAGTCTCCCAGGACAGCCCAAAAGGTGGCCCTTTAAGGTAACAGTATGAAATGCGAAACTCCTAGCTATGACAATCAGAGAAGAAAAAGAGATAAGAGAAATCCAAATTGGAAACAAAGGAAGCAAAACTCTCACCGTTTGCAGAGAAACCAATACTATACACAGAAAACCCTAAACATCCCATCGGAAACCTACCAGAACTAATCAAGGAATTTAGTAAAGCTGCCGGATACAAAATCAATACATGGAAATCCCTTGCATACCTATACGGTAACAATGAAAGATCAGGGAACAGAATCAAGGAAATAATTCCATTTACTGGTCAACAGAAAAAATAAAATACTTAACAATAAACCAACCTAAGGAGATAAAAGACTATATGTAGAAAGCTATGAGACATTGATGAAAGAAAACAAAGATGATATAAACAGATAGATATACCCATCTTCTATCACTGGAAGAATAAATATTGTGAAAATTACTATACAGACTAAAGCAATCTACAGATTCAATGCAGATCAAATTACCAATGGCATGTTTCACAGAACTAGAACAAAAATGTTTATAACATGTATGGAAACACAAAAGACCTCAGAGGTGCAAAGCAATCTTAAGAAAAAAAGGAGCTGGAGAAATCAATCTCTGTGACTTCAGAGTATACTACAAACCTACAGTCATCAAACAGTATGGTACCAGCACAAAAACAGAAATATATATAAATGGACTAGAATAGGAAGTCCAGAGATAAAACTCATGCACTTGTGAGTAATTTTCCTTATTTGGTGGGTTTGTATTCAGCTGGCAGGCCTTCAAGCCATGGGCATGGGGCAATGTCAAAGGTACAAACAGTTCCAGATTTGTACAAATCCATTCAGTACATGACCACCTGCACTTAATCATTCAACTGGGCAGATGGTCTCTAAATATTTCAGCCAACCCATCTATCCTGGATATCGTTAATCTCTCCAATGAGGATTCATCCTTACATTTATCCCCAAATAACAGGCAAGTCTGTTCACAAATATAATGCATGCATGACATACTGAATACAAGCAGATCAGCTGAAGGACTAGCCTGTGAATTTTCTGGTTGGAGAGCTAGCTGATCACTCCTAGAATGAAGACATGTCATCAAGGCAACTACAGTCCATAGGGTCACAAAGAGTCAGACATGACTCAAATGACTTAGCACATACTCCATAAAGGGGCTTCCCTGGGGGCCTCTCAGTGGTAAAGAACCCACCAGCAAGGCACGCGACTTGGGTTCTATTCCTGGGCTGGAAAGATCCCCGGAGGAGAAAAGGACAACCCACACCACCATTCTTATCTGGAGAATCCCCATGGACAGAGCAGTATGGCAGGCTACAGTCAATGGGGTAGCAAAACAGTCAGATGCAACCTAGCCAATGAGCAACAACAACATTTCAATGTTCTATAAAAACAGCGTGGTATATGCAAAGTATCAAATTGCCTATTCTGTGTGTACTTTAAGCTTATCTAATGTGAACTCATGACCAACCTACATAGTATACTCAAAAGCAGAGACATTACTTTGCCGACTAAGGTTCGTCTAGTCAAGTTTTTCCAGTGGTCATGTATGGGTGTGAGAGTTGGACTGTGAAGAAGGCTGAGCACCAAAGAATTGATGCTTTAGAACTGTGGCGTTGGAGAAGACTCTTGAGAGTCCCTTGGCCTGCAAGGAGATCCAACCAGTCCATTCTGAAGGAGATCAGCCCTGGGATTTTTTTGGAAGGAATGATGCTAAAGCTGAAACTCCAGTACTCTGGTCATCTCACGGGAAGAGTAGACTCATTGGAAAAGACTCTGATGCTGGGAGGGATTGGGGGCAGGAGGAGAAGGGGACGACCGAGGATGAGATGGCTGGATGGCATTACGGACTCGATGGATGTGAGTCTGAGTGAACTCCGGGAGTTGGTGATGGACAGGGAGGCCTGGCGTGCTGCGATTCATGGGGTCACAAAGAGTTGGACCTGACTGAGTGACTGAACTGAACTGAACTGAATGTGAACTCTTTTAAAGTCCTTACTGAACATGTTATAATACTGCTTCTATGATTTATATTTTTTGGGGGGTGGAGGGTGGCAGCCAAGAGACAACCAGGGATTAAATCCACATTCTCTGCATTGGAAGGTGAAATTTTAATTACTGGACCACCAGGGAAGTCCCTCTTCTTCTTTTTTTTAAATTACCTCAACTTTCCTTTCAACTGTAACAAATACCTTCAGTTTCACATCCTAGAAACTAAAAGGTACCTGCAAGGTTGGAAAAAAGAAAACTGTCAGATTAAAAAAACGCAGATGACAAATTTTAGGGGCTTAGGATTTCCCCGGTGGCTACGACAATAAAGAAGCTGTCTGCAAAGTTGGGAAGATCCCCTGGAGAAAGGAAATGGCAGCCTACTCCAGTATTCTTGCCTAGAGAATTCCATGGACAGAGGAGCCCGGCAGGCCACAATTCATGGGGTCACAAAGAGTCTGATACGACTGAGCTACTAGGCACATACAGAGCATCTTAATAGACTGCCTTGCAAAAACAAGATTTCTTGAAGTAATGAAATAATCAAGGGGTAACTCAAATAAAAAGAATCTCAGTAGGGTATGTTTTTGGAGAAGGCAAGCGTGGAGAATCCCAGGGATGGGGGAGCCTGGTGGGCTGCCGTCTATGGGGTCGCACAGAGTCGGACATGACTGAAGAGACTTAGCAGCAGCAGCAGGGTATGTTTTCGGAAAGTAAGTACATATTTATTGCTATATATACATACATACATATATATATAAATTCTTATTCTTTCTAGCCAAGATGTCATCTGAGCCTTGGCATATGGTCCAACAATTAGTTATATATAAATTTTATCCTCTCTAGCCAGGGAAGTCATCTGAGCCTTCTCAGATAGTCCAAAAATTTGTTCATAATGCGTGTAACTGTTCTATCAAGTTTGGCAAATTTATACTGTTTGGGGTGTTTTCTATAACTTAGAAAATCATCTCAAAACTATTTCCTTCTGAAAATACGCAACATTTTCACACTAGTAATAACCTTTAGACTTTAGGAGGGAGACTGGTACTATATAAACATGTACAGTAACACTGGAGCATTTTCTTTGTGTAAGAATAAGTTAAATTTTTGAATAATGATTTTTGTAACACGAGGCTGGCTTTCAGATTCTAACAGTTATTTTGGTAGCCTTGTAAGATTGTAATGCAGTAATTGCAGCAGAAAGCTTTTGAAGTTCTCAGTAGAAACTTATTGTCACCCCATTAATAGAGTCTTTGACTTTTAAAGCATTCTTAGTGACGTAAATTATCATAATTCCTTCAGAATTTTGACTCTGTTCTCAATGGGGATAGATGTACCTTCATGCCTGCTAAATTCCTGGCTTTGAAATCCACACACACAGAAAGCCTAGCACAGGCTCCATGCTTGTCAACATCTATATTTTAACACCCTACCCCTTTAAGCTCTAAAAATGAGAATGTTAACTTGCTTTATATTAGGTTCCATGACATTTTCTGGAATATTCAATTCCATAAAAGTCAGCACAGCCATTTACATAAGACAGGGGAGTTGAAACAGAAAAAAGCTAATTCTGATCTACTAAAATGTCAATGTCAGTTTGAAATCCTACTAAGGCTGGGATAGAAGTTGTTTGCCATGGATACTGAAAGGCTTGAGTCACTGCAACCTTTAACCATGTTTCTACATTTTTGTCTGTGAACCTTTGAGATATCTTCAGGAGGATTTATCCCATGACTGTCTTACAACGTGAAACAGGATGATGAACCCCTGAAAGGTGGTGTTTAAGAACTGGCTTATCTCAACCAGGGATACTCAAGGAGGTGGGTGTCACCTCTGCAAGGCGTGGGAGAAGCCAAACAAAGAGGAATCTCAAACATCCCTCTTCCACTTCTACTCTACATCGTTTCCTTGTCTCAGTGTCCACATAAATATGAATCAAAAACTCATCTTGAGTTTTTAGCAGGTGGAGTCCAAAAAATGCGATGGATAGAGATTGCTGCTTCTCCAAATCAGCCAATAAAATAATCCACACCACATGACATCAACTGTTTATATACGAAAAGCTATGACAAACAGAGACAGCATATTAAAATGCAGAGACATCACTTTGCCCACAAAGGTCCATATAGTCAAGGCTATGGTTTTTCCAGTAGGTCATGAACAGATGTGAGAGTTGGACGATAAAGAAGGCTGAGCGCCAAATAACTGAGGCCTTTGAACTGTGTTGCTGGAGAAGACTCTTGAGAGTCCCTTGGACAGCAAGGATGTGAAACCAGTCAATCCTAAAGGAGACCAGTCCTGGGTGTTCATTGGAAGCACTGATGCAGAAAGTGAAGCTCCAATACTTTTGATGCGAAGAGCCGACTCTTTGGAAAAGACCCTGATGCTGGGAAAGATTGAGGGCAGGAGGAGAAGGGGACGACAGAGGATGAGATGGCTGGATGGTACCACCGACACAATGGACTTGACACTGAGCAAGCTCTGGGAGATGGTGAAGTTCCCACCCTGCTGTGCTGCAGTCCCTGGGGTTGCAGAGTCAGGGGCAACTGAGTGACTGAATAGCAACAACAAATTAATGTGTTTCCTGATGGCCAACAAACACCTGTAAGGTGCTTAGCATCAGTAATGATTAGAGAAACGCAGATCAAAACTACAATGAGGTATCACGTCACACTTATCAGAATGGCCATCATCGCATAGATCTGCAAACAATGAGCGCTATAGGAAGTGGAGGAGGAAGTGCGCTCCTCAGCCCCGCGGATCTGTCTCTTGCTTCAACAGTGCGTGGATGGAACAGACCCAGGGAGGCCCCTTGCTCCAGCCTCCAACCACCCTCCAACCTTTTTTCCAGTCGCAGCCTCCGGAGCCAACCAGTCAGCTGTCCGTGATCACTGGGACCAGCCACCAGTTTTAAACTCCTTATTACCGACCAATCATGAGCACCCAGATTCCTCAGAATTATTCTACCGAGGTGGAGGCCACCATCAACTGCCTGCTTAACAAGGCAACTGCAGGCCTCCTACACCTACCTCTCTCCAGGCTTCTATTTCGACTGCGACGATGTGGCCCTGGAGGGTGTAGGTCACGTATTTTTCGAATTGGCCAAGGAGAAGCACGAGGGCACGGAGCATCTCTTGAAACTGCGAAACCAGTGTGGCGGCCACGCCCTCTTCCTGGACGTGCAGAAGCCATCTCAAGATGAGTGGGGTAAAACCCAGGACGCTATGGAAGCCGCCCTTCTCCTAGAGAAGAACCTGAATCAAGCCTTATTGGATCTGCATGGCCTGGCTTCTGCCCCTGGAGACCCCCACATCTGTGACTTCCTGGAGAACCACGTCCTAGATGAGGAAGTGAAACTCATCAAGAAGATGGGTGGCCACCTGACCAACCTCCGCAGGCTGGCTGGTCCCCAGGCTGGCTTGGGCGAGTATCTCTTCGAAAGGCTTACCCTCAAGCAGGAGCTTCTGGAGACCAGTGGCCATTGAAGAACCCACCAAGAAGCAGGGCTGCCTGAAGCCCCTCTCTGCAGCCACTAGGCAGCTTTTTAACACCCTGGAGCCCTCTCTCAAGCCTTGGACCAAATGGAAACAAGAAAGCTTTTTGCAGCAAAAAAAAAAGAAAGAAAGAAAGAAAGAAAAGAATGTGGAGGAAAAGGGGGAGCCTCCTGTGCTGTTGCTGGGGATGTAAATTGGTACAGCCACTATGGAGAAGAGTATGTAGGATTCCAATGAAACTAACCTATGACCAAGCAACCCTACTCCTGGGCATATACACCCAGAGACAATTATAATTTAGAAAGACATGTGCAATGTAATGTTCACAGCAGCAGTATTTACAATAGTCATTATGTGGCAGCAACCGAAACATCCATCTAGAGATGAATGGGTGAAGAAGATGTAGTACATATATATACAGTGGAATATTACTCAGCCATAAAAAAGAACGAAACTGGATCATCGGTAGAGACGTGAATGGACCTAGAGTCTGTAATACAGAGTGAAGTCAGTCAAAAGGAGAAAAACAAGTATCATATATTAACACATATAAGTGGAATCTGGAAAAATGGGATAGATGGTCCTATCTGCAAAGGAGAAACAGACAGAGGCATAAAGAATAAATGTGTGTGGGTCATAATAAACTGTGGAAAATTCTGAGAGATGGGAATACCAGACCACCTGACCTGCCTCTTGAGAAATCCGTACGCAGGTCGGGAAGCAACAGTTAGAACTGGACATGGAACAACAGACTGGTTCCAAATAGGAAAAGGAGTATGCCAAGGCTGTATATTGTCACCCTGCTTATTTAAGTTCTATGCAGAGTACATCATGAAAACGCTGCACTGGAAGAAACACAAGCTGGAATCAAGATTGCTGGGAGAAATATCAATAACCTCAGATATGCAGATGACACCACCCTTATGGCAGAAAGTGAAGAGGAACTAAAAAGCCTCTTGAGGAAAGTGAAAGAGGAGAGTGAAAAAGTTGGCTTAAAGCTCAACATTCAGAAAACGAAGATCATGGCATCCGCTCCCATCACTTCATGGGAAATAGATGGGGAGACAGTGGAAACAGTGTCCGACTTTATTTTAGGGGGCTCCCAAATCACTGCAGATGGTGACTGCAGCCATCAAATTAGAAGACGCTTACTCCTTGGAAGAAAAGTTATGACCAACCTAGATAGCATATTCAAAAGCAGAGACATTACTTTGCCGACTATGGTCCATCTAGTCAAGGCTATGGTTTTTTCAGTGGTCATGTATGGATGTGAGAGTTGGACTGTGAAGAAGGCTGAGCGCCGAAGAATGGATGCTTTTGAACTGTGGTGTTGGAGAAAACTCTTGAGAGTCCCTTGGACTGCAAGGAGATCCAACCAGTCCATTCTGAAGGAGATCATTGGGATTTCTTTGGAAGGAATGATGCTTAAGCTGAAACTCCAATAGTTTGGCCACCTCATGAGAAGAATTGACTCATTGGAAAAGACTCTGATGCTGGGAGGGATTGGGGGCAGGAGGGGAAGGGGACGACCAAGGATGAGATGGCTGGATGGCATCACGGACTCAATGGATGGGAGTCTGAGTGAACTCCGGGAGATGGTGAGGAACAGGGAGGCCTGGCGTGCTGCGATTCATGGGGTCACAAAGAGTTGGACACGACTGAGTGACTGAACTGAACTGAACTGAACCAAGCTGAAGCAGGGTGGTGGTGGGATGAACTGGAAGCTAGCGATCAATACACTATCAATTTGATGTATAAAATAGGTAACTAATGAGAACATGCTGAACAGCAAAGGGAACTCTACTTGACGCTCTGTGGTGACCTCAATGGGAAAGAAATCCTGAAAAGGACGCGATATGTGTAGACATTTATCTGATTCACTCTGCTGTACGGCAGAAACCAACACAATGTTGTGAAGCAAGTAGACACCAATCAAAATTAATTTTTTTTAAGTATGCATGCTTTCAAAGGAAGAGAAAATGGAGACTCAAACAGATGACCATAATCCCTAGAAGCAGACTACAAGAATTCTTTACTCAAAGACAGGCAAACTGATGGATCATGCCTGAAAAGCTAGGCAGGACCCAGGTCACTGCAGCTGAGAGATGGCGGAATAGACGACATCCATAATGTGCTCTGGGCCTGTGGATTGTTTTGAGCTGATTTTTCAGAGAGGCAGGAGACCCTGAGGCTCTGAACGCTGAGTAGAAATTAGTCTTTTCTAAGTGGCAGTGACATTTATAAAGGAAACCTCCATTTGTAAGGTGTCTCCTTCACTGTTAGCAGGAATGGACTGATGAATTTATACCAAAAGAAACTCTTGTTTCTTCCACAAAAGACAATGTTCGTCTGTTTAATGATCTTACTTTTGTTAGCCTTATTTTTCCTGGTCACCCCCAAGAAACTGGCCTGCCCTGACTTCCGTTATTTCTGAAGGTCTTTTTTATTTTAATTTTTTTTAGTTTTTATTGAAATATTAACAATGTGTTAGTTTCAAGTATACAGAAAAGTCATTCAGGTATATATATATATATCTGTGTGTGTGTATCTGTATGTATAAATATATATATATAGATTTTTATTGAAATTCAGTTGATTTACCAAGTTATTTAGATTGTAAATTTACTTGTAAATTTATTTACAGTGTTACTTTCAAGTATACAGCAAAGTCATTCACCACATATATGTGGTATGTGTCTGTGTGTGTAATCTTTTTTCAAATTATTTTCCATTATAGGTTATTACAAGATACTGAAGATAGTTCCCAGTGCTATACAGTTGGAACTTGTGGTTTACAACTTTTATATATAGTGGTGGAGAAGGCAATGGCAACCCACTCCAGTATTCTTGCTGAGGAAATCCCATGGACGAAACAGCCTGGTGGGCCACAGTGCATGGGGTCACACAGAGTTGGACACAGCTGATGTGACTTAGCAGCAGCAGCAGAGTATATAGTGGTGTGTATATGTTAATTCCAAACTCCTAACTTATCTCTCCACCTTTTTCCCCTTTGGTAACCGTAAGTGTGTTTTTTATTTGTGCGGGTCTGTTTCCGTTTTGCAAATAAGTGCACTGTCGTATTTTTAGATTCCACCAATAAATGTGACCTTTATCTTTCTCTGACTCACTTCACTTAATGTGACCATCTCTAGGTCCCATCATCTTGCTATAAATATCATTGCTTCATTCTTTTTATGGCTGAGTACTATTTCACTGTCTATATGTATTACATTGAAGACGGTATCTAAGCCTCAATCCTAAGCCATTTCTTGCAGAGTTATACATCGTGTGTCTGTCTCATGTACACAGGCGGCTGCTGCTGCTGCTAAGTCGCTTTAGTCATGTCCAACTCTGTGCGACCCCACAGACAGTAGCCCTCTAGGCTCCCCCATCCCTGGGATGCTCCAGGTAAGAACACTGGAGTGGGTTGCCATGTCCTTCTCCAATGCATGAAAGTGAAAAGGGAAATGAAGTCGCTCAGTCGTGTCTGACTCTTTGCGACCCCATGGACTGCAGCCTACCAGGCTCCTCTGCCCATGGAATTTTCCAGGCAAGCGTACTGGAGTGGGGTGCCATACATGTTCAAAACCTTCTGGTTGATTTTCTTTTATTAATCTGTCTTAAGTTTCACTGGCCCCACCAGGAATCTAGAACATCAGAGAAAACATTTTTACTCCACACTCACCTTTAAGACTCAAGCAACCAAGTTCTGAATATGAGATAAATTTCTCAAGATCACATAAAGTCAGAGATGAGACAGACTTGCCTGGGGGCCCAGGGGTTAAGAATCCACTTGCCACTGCAGACAGCACAGGTTTGATTTCTGGTCTGGGAAGATGCCACATGCCTTGAGTCAGCTAAGTCGGTAAGCCACAGGTATTCAGTCCATTTTCTACAGCTTGCGGGCAGCATCAAGAGAAGCCACGACAGTAAGAAGCCTGGGCACCCCAACTAGAGAGTGGCTCCTGCTCGACACAATTAGAAATAAGCCACCGTGCAGCAACAAAGACCCAGCACACTCAAAACTACCAACAAGTAAGAAATAGAATAGTCTGAGATGAAACTTCCGGAGAATCAAAGCCACACTTTGGCCAACGCATTGGAAGAAGATGCAGTATCATTACGTACATTGATTGTCTGAATAAAGGGGAACACCGTTAACCTTAAAGACTTTCCGAGTGACCCAGCAATAAAGAATCCACGTGCAAAATGGAGCAGAAAGAAGAGATGCAAGTTTGACTTCTGGGTAGGGACGATCCCCTGGAGAAGGAAATGGAAACCCATGCCTGGACTCTTGCCTGGAGAATTTAATAGACAGGGCAGTCTAGAGAGCTACAGTCCATGGGGTTACAAAAGAGTCGGACGAGACCGAGAGACTCAGCATAGCACAGATCAAGTTGTAGAAACAAAACCATGCTTTTAATGAGCAATTAAAGAGTTTGCGGATTTCCATATCATCTTCGTAAAATCTCCTTGGCTCTCTAGTCAATATCTTAAAAACAAAAATAAGATTGCATTTTATCTTAAGAGCAATGCAAGTAAGTGCCTTTAATAGAGTGTGCACGAAATACCATGTCAGTTGGCGGAAACGGGCAGTGTGCTCAGTTTGGAATAACCTGCCTACCGTGCAAAAATAAATGAGAGGAAATCCCTTCCCTGGAGGAATTCCTGATTTAGAGGGCTCCCAGCACATTTGGGTGATGGACTTGTCCAACACAAATCATTAAAATATGATGGCAAGTTACTAAAATGAGCCATTACAGTGGATGCAGAGAACGGTATAATTTATTCTAGTCCTAGGTACTCTAAAAGGATTGCAAAGAAAATAAGAATGGGCTGCCTCCCAAAGAGTGACAGAAAAAAAAAAAAAAGGAGAGCAGAGGAGGCAAGGTTGAATTGGCAAATTAATTTCTTCAAAGAACTATGCAGTCTCGCTGATTGCTTTTCATTTCAGACCTGGATCTTTTCGACCAAAATGTAAGATGGCGGGACTTCCCTAGTAGTACAGTGGTTAAAAGTCTGCGTGCAAATGCAACCCAGTATTCTTGCCTGGGAAATCCCATGGACAGAGGAGCCTGGTGGGCTATAGTCCATGGGGTCGCAAAGAGTCGGACACGACTGAAGCAACGTAGCACGCACACGGGCATGCATCTTGCGTGGACCACGAAGAGAAAACACGTGCATGCTGAGTTGAAGTTAACAGCTGGGTAGGGATTAGGTGAAACACCTTCTAACATCATCCTATGGAACTGTCACAGGCTGTAAGATTCTGTCTTCCCTAAAACTCATATATCAAAACCTATTCACCTGAGAAGGAACAGAATTTGAGACTCCAACATACAGCACCTTGACATGTGGATTATCTTGGGGTGAAGGTAATCAAAGCTGAACAAGCTCAGAAAGAAAGAGCTGTTAACATTCCCTTGTACTGTCTGAACAAATTTAGATAGGGACTCTATACCAGGAGAGCGTTATTAGCAGAGGTACCTTTATTTTGGGGGGCTCCAAAATCACTGCAGATGGTGATTGTAGCCATGAAATTAAAACACGCTTACTCCTTGGAAGACAAGTTATGACCAATCTAGATAGCATATTCAAAAGCAGAGACATTACTTTGCCGACTAAGGTCTGTCTAGTCAAGGCTATGGTTTTTCCAGTAGTCATGCATGGATGTGAGAGTTGGACTGTGAAGAAGGCTGAATGCCAAAGAATTGATGTTTTTCAACTGTGGTGTTGGAGAAGACTCGAGAGTCCCTTGGACTGCAAGGAGATCCAACCAGTCCATTCTAAACAAGATCAACCCTGGGTATTCTTTGGAAGGAATGATGCTAAAGCTGAAACTCCAGTACTTTGGCCACCTCATGGGAAGAGTTGCCTCATTGGAAAAGACTCTGATGCTGGGAGGGATTGGGGGCAGGAGAAGAAGGGGACGACCGAGGATGAGATGGCTGGATGGCATCATGGACTCAATGGATGTGAGTCTGAGTGAACTCCGGGAGATGATGATGGACAGAGAGGTCTGGCGTGCTGCGATTCATGGGGTCACAAAGAGTCGGACACGACTGAGTGACTTAACTGACTGACTGACCTTTTATATTAATTAGAGACGCTTATCTGCACAGCATGACAAACATTTTTGTTACAAATATCTGCTATTCTCGGGTTCCTGGGGACTGACTACCTCCCCATTGAACCCTCCCTCCTCTCTCTCCTCCTCTTAGCTCAGGATGGCAAAGAAGCCTCAATTATCTGATGGTCTTTGGGACTCATGTCTTTGGAGCTTCCAAATGTACAAAATCTTTCTCTCGTTTATCTGTGCAATAACAATGTAAGTGTCAGATCAACCAAAGAACCTAGAAGGGACGAAGGAAACACTTTTCCTTTCCTATCCCACCAATCTGATGAAAGCAGGAGTTGCAGTCACTGGGAGGTAATCAGGTCGTGAAAATGGAGATCGAAAGATGGAACTGTTGTTGTTCAGTCACTCAGTGGTGTCTGATTCTTTGCGACCACGTGGATCGCAGCACATCAGGCTTCCCTGCCCTTCGCCATCTCCCAGAGCTTGCTGAAACTCACGTCAATTGAGTCTATGATGCCATCCAGCCATCTCATCCTCTGTCACCCGCTTATGCTGCCTTTAGTCTTTCCCAGCATCAGGGTCTCACTCAAAGAGCCAGCTCCTTGCACTAGGTGGCCAGAACAGAGTCCTTATAAAAAAGGCCCCACAAAGGAGCCTCGTATCTTCCACCAGACACAGCAAGAACCAGCAAGCATATCATCATCAGAGAACAATTCTCTGCTCCTTGGAAGAAAAGGTATGACCAACCTAGACAGCATATTCAAAAGCAGAGACATTACTTTGCCAACAAAAGTCCATCTAGTCAAAGCTATGGGTTTTCCAGTGGTCATGTACTGATGTGAGAGCTAGACTCTAAAGAAAGCTGAGTGCCGAAGAACTGATGCTTTTGAACTGCAGTGTTGGAGAAAAGACTCTTGAGCGTCCCTTGGACTGCAAGGAGGTTCAACCAGTCCATCCTAAAGAAAATTAGTCCTGAATATTCATTGGGAGGACTGATGCTGAAGCTGAAACTCCAATGCTTTGCCCACCTGATGTGAAGAACAGACTCACTGGAAAAGACCCTGATGCTGGGAAAGACTGAGGGCAGGAGGAGAAGGGGATGACAGATGGTGAGATGGTTGGATGGCATGACTTTGGGTAGACTCTGGGAGTTGGTGATGGACAGGGAGGCCTGGCGTGCTGCAGTCCATGGGATCACAAAGAGTCGGACACGACTGAGTGACTGAACCAAACTGAAAAGCACCACATGAGAAAAACATAAGCATGCAAATGTGTGCTATCTGGATGGGGGAAGTGTTGTTAAAAGGGGTAGGGGGTGACTGTGTTTCCGTTGTGGCTGCCTGGAGCTCAGTTCTTCTGGGAAACCTCAGAATGCTCACGGTGTCTGAAAGGAGACTGAGGGAGGCATTGCTCATTCCATTCCAGCCCTCAGCCCCACTGGTGTTATTTCAGCTGCACTGCTGCGTGGTGCCTGCCTGTGCTGTGGTCTTCAACAGCTTCACACTGAGCATCACAGTGAGAGACCACCAGGATGATAACTAGAGGCACTGATTGGATCTGTCCATGGGCTGGGTGCTGAAATCCGGCCAGAAGGAGATAAGCATTAGGACATCTAACTTGCTGGCCACACCCCTTCTCTTTTTTTTCTTGCATTGAAAAAAAGTAAACGCATCAGGCATTCAGCAGCGTCCATCTCTTTGGGACCCCAGGAACTCTAGCGTGCCAGGCTCCTCTGTCCATGGAATTTTCCTAGACAAAAATACTGGAGTGGGTCATCACGCCTGTCTCCAGGGGATCTTTCCCACCCAGGGCAATTGAACTCAGGTCTCCCTCATTGTACGTAACTGATAAAATTGGGCACGTGACAAGGTAAGCCACTGACCAATTATAATCTCTTGGGGAGGAAACCTCATTTCAAACGTCCTGCAATGACATGAAATGATGACCCTCACTATACAAACGTGTATTTGATAGTTTAGGTATCTCACAGTGTTGCTCAGCTAGAATGGCAGGAAGCTTTCCAGTGTGTTGCTCAAACCCCATAAAAAAATCCAAGAAGAGGCTCTAAGTACCAGTATCACTAGAGCAGATTTAACATCCTTTTCAGTTAATAAAATTTAATGCCTTATTGGCTGCAAGGAGCCCTGGGGGAAATGTGTCAGAGGCTGAAGAAGAACAAGGCTCACTCTGAGATCCTCACAAATGTTATGACAGTTGATCAACCTCTGCAGAGAAACTGCAAAGGTATGGCAGCATCTAGCAAAATCTGCTCATTGGAACTCTCAAAAGGTTAAAGTGTGGTATATATTTTTATGCTCCAAGTACTCGTCATTCAGTCATGTCCGACTCTTTGTGACCCCATGGAGTGTAGCCCGCCAGGCTCCTCTGACCATGGGATTCTCCAGGCAAGAATACTGGAGTGGGTTGCCATGCCCTCCTCCAGGGGATCTTCCCAACCTGCAGAGCAAACCCTTGTCTAATCCATCTCTGGCATCATCAGGCATATTCTGTGGAAAGTTCTGAAAGAGATGGGCATACCAGACCACCTGACCTGCCTCTTGAGAAATCTGTATGCAGGCCAGGAAGCAACAGTTAGAACTGGACATGGAACAACAGACTGGTTCCAAATAGGAAAAGGAGTATGCCAAGGCTGTATATTGTCACCCTGCTTATTTAACTTATATGCAGAGTACATCATGAGAAATGCGGGACTGGAAGAAACACAAGCTGGAATCAAGATTGCTGGGAGAAATATCAATAACCTCAGATATGAAGATGACACCACCCTTATGGCAAAAAGTGAAGAGGAGCTAAAAAGCCTCTTGATGAAAGTGAAAGAGGAGAGTGAAAAAGTTGGCTTAAAGCTCAACATTCAGAAAACGAAGATCATGGCCTCTGGTCCCATGGGAAGTAGATGGGGAAAACAGTGGAAACAGTGTCAAACTTTATTTTGGGGGGCTCCAAAATCACTGCAGATGGTGACTGCAGCCATGAAATTAGAAGACACTTACTCCTTGGAAGAAAAGCTATGACCAACCTAGATAGTATATTCAAAAGCAGAGACATTACTTTGCCGACTAAGGTCCGTCTAGTCAAGGCTATGGTTTTTCCTGTGGTCATGTATGGATGTGAGAGTTGGACTGTGAAGAAGGCTGAGTGCTGAAGAA
>SJYG01000714.1:1087370-1101075 GCA_006410535.1 Litocranius walleri
ATACCAGACCACCTGACCTGCCTCTTGAGAAATCTGTATGCAGGCCAGGAAGCAACAGTTAGAACTGGACATGGAACAACAGACTGGTTCCAAATAGGAAAAGGAGTATGCCAAGGCTGTATATTGTCACCCTGCTTATTTAACTTATATGCAGAGTACATCATGAGAAATGCGGGACTGGAAGAAACACAAGCTGGAATCAAGATTGCTGGGAGAAATATCAATAACCTCAGATATGAAGATGACACCACCCTTATGGCAAAAAGTGAAGAGGAGCTAAAAAGCCTCTTGATGAAAGTGAAAGAGGAGAGTGAAAAAGTTGGCTTAAAGCTCAACATTCAGAAAACGAAGATCATGGCCTCTGGTCCCATGGGAAGTAGATGGGGAAAACAGTGGAAACAGTGTCAAACTTTATTTTGGGGGGCTCCAAAATCACTGCAGATGGTGACTGCAGCCATGAAATTAGAAGACACTTACTCCTTGGAAGAAAAGCTATGACCAACCTAGATAGTATATTCAAAAGCAGAGACATTACTTTGCTGACTAAGGTCCATCTAGTCAAGGCTATGGTTTTTCCAGTAGTCATGCGTGGATGTGAGAGTTGGACTGTGAAGAAGGCTGAGCGCCGAAGAATTGAGGCTTTTGAACTGTGGTGTTGGAGAAGACTCTTGAGAGTTCCTTGGCCTGCAATGAGATCCAACCAGTCCATTCTGAATATCAGCCTTGGGATTTCTTTGGAAGGAATGATGCTAAAGCTGAAACTCCAGTACCCTGGCCACCTCATGCAAAGAGTTGACTCCTTGGAAAAGACTCTGATGCTGGGAGGGATTGGGGGCAGGAGGAGAAGGGGACGACCGAGGATGAGATGGCTGGATGGCATCACGGACTCGACGGACATGAGTCTGAGTGAACTCCGGGAGATGGTGATGGACAGGGAGGCCTGGCATGCTGTGATTCATGGGGTCGCAAAGAGTCGGATATGACTGAGCGACTGAACTGAACTGAATGCCACCTGGGAAGCCTGGTTCATATTAATATTTTTGTTGCTGTTTTAATATTAGATCACAAATACTACAGATAGCTGGGAGCTAAAGGAGCAGATTTGTGTGCAACATGCTGAGTCATGCGTCAGCTTAACGATTAACAGACACTTAGTGAATCAGTGATTTTAGTTTCCACAGCTGTGGCTTCACTTTTCGTGGCATCCTTGGTGGCTTGTTTAAGAAAGCTGATCTGTTCCTCTAGCACATAGGTCCTGAAAGTTCATGGAGAAATTTGCAGGATAATTCATAACTGTTATGCACAGAGCAAAAGTGGAGCATCAAGCAAGAACTCTAGGACTCTGAAAGGGGGTGATTCACCATATATCACGCTGTTTCATTACTATTAATAAAAAACATACTTTTGCTATTCAGGCACTCAGCCGTGTCTAACTCTTTTCAACCCTGGGCTGCAGAAAGCCAGGCTTCCCTGTCCTTCACCGTCTCAAGGAGTGAGCTCACACGCATGTCCAATGAGTCAGTGATACCATCCAAGCATCTCATCCTCTGTCGTCCCCTTCTCCTCCTGCCCTCAAACTTTCCAGCATCAGAGTCTTTTCTAATGAGTTGGCTCTTCACATCAGGTGGCCAAAGGATTGGAGTTTCAGCATCAGTCCTTCCAATAAAGATTCAGGGTTGATTTTCTTCACGATTGACTCGTTTGATCTCCTTGCAGCCCAAGGGACTCTTATGGGCTTCTCTAGTGATAAAAAGTATGACTGCAATGCAGCAGATATGGGTTTGATCCCTGAGTCAAGAAGATCTCAAAAAGGAATGGCTAGCCACTCCAGTACTGTTGCTTAGAGAATTTCATGGACAGAGGAGCCTGGCGGGTTACAGACCATGAGGTCACAAAGATTCGGACATGACTAAGCAATTAACACTTTCACTTCACTAAACAGAGTGAAACCCAAATAAATACGGGCGAGTGTCTACAGGCTTTTGGGCTTCCCTTGTGGCTCAGGTGGTAAAGAATTAGCCTCCAATGTGGGAGACCTGGGTTTGATCCCTGGACTGGGAAGATGCCTTCAAGAAAGGAAAGGCTATCCACTCAAGTATTCCAGCCTGGAGAATTCAGGTCTACGGGCTTTAATGTTGTGTCTACAGGCTTTAATGTTGCATTCAAATATAATCTGCAAGGATCCTTTCCAGGGACAGCCAAGCAGATAGCCTGACAACTGTATACAAACTCTGTATTTGAGATGAACTGTTTAAGATGGGTTCAGTGGCTAATGTAGAATATCCACCATTTAGTAAAATGCCAACCAGTTTCCATAGAATTGCATGAAAGGGAACAAACCTCATTTGGGAAGTTAGGAGTTGGCCAATGCACAAACTGGGAATGAGAGACTGTTGTGAATCCTGAAGACTTCATACTTGCGAGGGAAAATGTCGCCGCGTCATGAAACCTACTCCTGAAACTGGAAGATAAGTCTGTAGCAGCATTTCCACTTTTCCTGTTTCCATGAGACAGGGTGACACTGTACATTCTTCATTGCAGCCCTAAATATGGCAGGCTGCTGTCTGCGAAGGTACTAGAGCTGCCTAACAGGCCAGGGATAAATCCAGTCTGTCGTAGGAGCAAAAGTTCCAGGGAACTCTGGCCGACAGAATGAGGTCACTCTGTCACGAGGGAGAATGATTAGATGTCACGGGTGAAGGGTAAGCCCGATGCCTTTGGGGTTGTCCACATATTCGTGTCTAGAGTCCTGATGTAGACTCAAATCCCAATTTATAAAGCAAAAGGTTGGGAGGACTCATTGCAAAATATTAACCCATCCGCTGACGGACTATGGAACGTTGAAAAACATCTTCCCTTGCTCATTTCAGCTTTTAAAGAATCTACTGTCTAAAAGGACTCACAGGGACTTTCCTGGGGGTTCAGGGGTTAAGAATCTGCCTGGCAGTGCAGCAGTTCGGGTTCGTCCCAGATCCTGCAAGATCGCATATGTCTCAGGGGCAACCAAGCCCGGGGACCACAATTACTGAGGCCACACTGCAGAGCCTGAGCTCTGCAACAAAAGACCTCACTGCAAAGAGAAGTCTGCACACCTCAATGACACAGTAGCCCCTGCAACAGCCGCTAGGGAAAGCAAGGGAAACACCACGCAGGCAAAAACAAATAAGTAAAAAGAAAAACAAAAGTACTAGCAGGCTTCATAGTGGCATAAATAATTAAATTAGTTAATAATAAATAAGTTAAAACTAATAAACAAATATAATAAATTAAAATTAATTAATTGAAAGAAATAAATGAAAAGAAATAACTCCCAGCAGTTCTGACACTGACAGCCTTGAAACCAAATTTCCCATCTGGGTTGGACATCAGGGAGTATTCCGTTCTCTGCTTACCTTTGGACTGCAAGGAGAAAAAAAATCCATTTATGGACAAGCCTCTCCACTGACTGTGACCTGAGTCTTTGAGGGAAGAAGATACAAGTGAAGTGGCTGATATATATATATATATATATATATATATTTTTTTTTTTTCCCCCCAAAGGGGGAATCAGTGAATCACACTGAAAGAAAACTGGAAAATCCCATGTGAGGAATTCTTATTCTGACTCTTAAGAGCACTGTACTTTTCTGTTTTAAATGTTTCATTCTTCTCTGAAAGAGACGGGAATGGTAATTGACACTGTAGATAGACACTGTCACTTTTCAATTGATAAATTCTCTCTTTTGCCACGCCCATGGACTCTAGCTCACCAGGCTCTGCAGTCCATGGGATTTCCCAGGCAAGAATACTGGAGTAGGTTGCCATTTCCTTTGCCAAGGAAATCCCGACCCAGGGATAAAACCCACATCTCTTGCACTGCCAGGCGAGTTCTCTACCACGCAGCCACCAAGACAAAAATAAACTTGATGGGAAGCTGATCTGTCTCCTCGCTTCCTCTGTCAGTGTTGCAAACTTTCAACACGGCTTTGTGGATTTGCAATTTCGGTCCCCATCCTGCTATTTATTAATTTTTTGTCTTGTTTGTACCAATTGGATCAGCATGTATACCGGTTTGATTGCAATAGGCTTCAGGACATGATCCCTGAAAATTCGGCACCCCTGCAGAGAATATTTTAAGCTGAAAAAGTTTGAGGAAAGGGTAGAAGCAGGGAGGGCCCGTGGATACCCCACCCATCTCCCCTTAAACAGGTCCTAAGACCCTCAAGAGAGAGGCGCCCTCTTTGTACCCAAGGAAAAGAAGCTTTGACATCTCTGAGACAAGACAACATAAGAACAACCCTGGTGGACCTTGGTGATCTCCTCAAGCTGACCTCATTCACCGTACACCCTTTAAGCTGCCATATCCCCCCGAGACTCTCCACTTGTCATCAAACCAGCCGTGAAATACCAGGTCTCTGAGTCTCTGGACCTTCCTTTCCTTAAGAAGGCTCTCAGGTCACATAAAACATAACCTAAATCTATCCAGTATGTCTTTCTCCTCTTACCACCTGTCTCTTTTTTTGGGCCACACCCTGCGCATGCGGGGGTCTTGTCTGACTCTTTTATGACCCTATGGACAGTAGCCTGCCAGGCTCCTCTGTCCATGGGATTCTGCAGGCAAGAATACTGGAGTGGGTCGCCATTTCCTATTTCCTTCTCCAGGGGATGTTTTCCACCCATGAATTCAACCCCAAGGCAACACGGATGGCAGGCAGATTCTTTATCATCTGAGCCTCCCAGGAAGCCCCTTTAGTTCCCTGATGGAGATGCAAATGGCAACCCACTCTGGTACTCTTGCCTGGAAAATCCCATGGACAGAGAAGCCTGGTGGGCTACACTCCAGGGGGTTGCAAAGAGTCAGACACCACTGAGTGACTTCACTTTTTCAAGGATCAAACCTGTACCCCTGTTCTGAAAGCTCGGAGCCTTAACCACTGGACCACAAGGGAAGTCCTTTGGTCTTTACCAATTTCACCTTAAAACCCTAAGCAATCAAGGAAAACTTTGCCCCGTTAGAAGACAACGAGGGGAAGTCGAGGAAGGGAGGGTGTCATTGAAGGAGCTGTGACTGATAAGACTCAAGTGTTGACGTCACTCTCTTCTCCTTCGCTGAGATGAACATCTATCTTCCGAAAGCCTTTCCGGGAAGGGAAAAAAATTACAGCGTGTTCAGCTCGGATCCATCGTGACGTGACCCTGCTCTCAGGAACCGTTTCAAAGTCACAGAGGACTCGATGATTCACGCTCGTGACTGTGGGTCATTTTTCAAACAATAACACAGGAGATAATGAGAACCGTGATGACGGGAAAGCGAGTGAGGAGGTCTGGGTCTGCAGAGGCATCCTTCATGAGAACCACACTCTTAGTGCAATTGAAATGTTCTAAAAATGAGACTCCACTTTGCTCTATCTTGTCACTCTTTGTCCAGCTACTGTTAAGAAACCTTCAGCAATAAGGAAATCACTGTGACCTCGTGAGGCCCATCCCACGGCTGGAGAGCTCAGGTATAAGCTCTGAAACATTTAGTAATTATTGGAAATATTTCATAATTATTTTTGAAATAAATATTTCATAATTTTAATATTTGAAATATTTAGTAATTATTTAAATAATTATTAGAAATATTTAATAATTATTGGAATCAAAATATATGAAATCTAACTTTGATCATTAGAAATAATTACGGGAGCTCCAATAGGCCAAGCTCCAGGTAACGGGACTCATTCACTACTTTGCCTCTTGTGAAGTCCCCTGAAATCAAGGATACCTAGACATTTCAATCGAATACGGGCTTCCCTGGGGGCTCACTCGTAAAGAATCTGACTGCCAAGACAGGAGACTCGGTTTTGATCTCTAGGTCAGGAGGAGGAGATGGCAACCCATCCCACCCCAGTATTCTTACCTAGAAAAGTCCATGGACAAAGGAGCCTGGTGGGCTACAGTTCAGGGGATGGCAAAGAGTCAGACACGACTGAACAATAAACACAAATATGATATGCATTTTCACTACAGCTGTTGCCTAAATAGAGTTCCTCAGCAGAGTAATATCAATCTATTTATGATGAATAATTCCAGGGCTGGAGAAAAGCAGCTTTTCTACGGTACCCTCCATGGGACCAGTTCCGGGGGGCAGCTCTCTAAACATAAACCTCATCTGAGCTTGATTCCACCCTTGGAAAGCTAGCTGCTAAGTTCTGGCAGTGATCAGGGCAGATGGAAACAGGTCTGCTTCTGGATCTTTGCTTTACAATGGTCTGCTCCTTTCGGCTGTAAGTGCTAATTGCTCAGTCGTGTCCCAATCTGAGACCCCAGGGACTGTAGCCCGCCAGGCTCCTCTGTCCATGAGGATTCTCCAGGCAAGAATGCTGAAGTGGGTTGCCATGCCCTTCTCCAGGGGACTCTTCCCGCCCCAGGAATTGAACCTGCGTCTTTTGCGGCTCCTGCATTTGCAGCCCAATCCTGTCCCACTGTGCAACCGAGGGAGCCCATACCCAGTGGAAATGTCTTACACTTTTCTCCTGACTTAACAGTCTTCCTGCTCGATCTTCACAAAAGCCTTGAGGTTGTGTGTGCCGCCATTGGCAGTGACTGTCTTCAGCTGCAGGAAACCCACAGTCACGGGCGTGAATCATCGAGTCCTCTGTGACTTTGAAACGGTTCCTGAGAGAAGGGTCACGTCACGATGGATCCGAGCTGAACGCGCTGTAATTTTTTTTCCCTTCTCGGAAATGCTTTCGGAAGATAGATGTTCACCTCAGCAAAGGAGAAGGGAGTGACGTCAACACTTGAGTCTTATCAGTCGCAGCTCCTTCAATGACACCCTCCCTTCCTCAAGAGGATGAGAACACTTCTTTCATCAATTTCCTCTCAGAGGCCTGTATCATCCGGGCGTGACTTGCAGAATAACAGAGATAATGGCCTTGGGGAAAACGTCTTAGAATTGGGAATTCAATGTGGATACTCCCCCTGTCTTCTCAGTGCAGACTCCCTGCTGTCTTTTCTCAGGATCTTGGGTCCCGGGTCAGAGAGTGTTAAACTCGTAATTGCAGCATAACATGGGGCTGGAAGCAGAGACTGTTCCTTTCTGGGGTGGGGCGGGGGAAGGTGAAGCAGGACGTTAGGTCAAGAGGACAGCGTTCAGATTTTCTTTTATGTTCGCGTTCATCTTTTGGCCAGACGCAAGCACATCCTTAAAGGCAATCAATTGATTTTTTGCTCTGAAAGGGAATGCGAGCCATCTTTTAAGTGATGGCAATCTTACAGCACGGTATTGTGTCAATAAACACTGTCTAATGAAGGATAATGGTGGTGCAAGTGGGAAAGAATTGAGGCTTGGGTCAGGATGATCCCCTGGAGGAGGGCACGGTGACCCACTCCAGGATTCTTGCCTGGACAATCCCATGGACAGAGGAGCGTGGTGGGCTACAGCCCATGGGGTCTCAGAGGGTCAGACACGGCTGAACACACATGTACATGTCTACATAAAGGATAAAGATGTTTAACACACAGAAGTCATATGAAACTTAGCATCCCATATCCAGACTGGCTTGTGTGTGGGTGTGTATCCACAGTCTCAGTCCCTTGAAGGGATTCACTACAAACTCCACACTTGAGACACAAACACAAAATACCAAATAAGGAGCAAATAACCTGGAACCCTGTTTATCAACTGCATTTAACAAAAGAAGATACTTCTCCCAAATCGAGTTACTATGTGACTTCCCCAATTCCTTCTGTAGTTTCATGTACTCATCAGAGCTGGTATTTTGAAACATTAATTATTTAGTGCTATGCTTCTTATGCGAAAAAACAAGATTTCTGTCTAAAAGTCAAAAAACCAGAATCTAACAGGTTCCTACCAGGAAAAGCGGATGGCAGAGGATGAGATGGTTGGATGGCATCACCAACTCGATGGACGTGTTTGAGAAAGCTGCAGGAGCTGGTTATGGACTTCCGGGGTCACAAAGAAGTCAGACACGACTTAGCAAATGAACTCAACTGACCAGGTATCTAAACAACAATCCCTTACTAAACATAAAAAAAAAAAAAACCTTTGCAAAATATTACACTGAATGTAAAATTAACAGTTACTAAAGAAGCTGTGTGTGTGTTAAGACACTGAATCATGTCCAACTCTTTGCGACCCCATGGACTGTAGCCAGCCAGGCTCCTCTGTCCATGGAATTCTGCAGGCAAGAATGAGAGTGGGTGACCATTTCCTTCTGCAGGGGAGCTTGCCGACCCAGGGACTGAACCTGTGTCTCTTCTGTCTCCTGAAATGCAGGTAGATTACTAGCTGAGCTACTGGGGAAGCCTCAGATACAGGAAGGTGTCCCTAGGGGGCACTCGTGATAAAGAGCCTGCCTGCCAGTACAGGTAGACATGATACGTGGGTTTGATCCCTGGGTTGGGAAGATCCCCTGGAGGAGGGCAGGGCAACCCACTCCAGTATTCTTGCCTACAGAATCCTAGGGACAGAGGAGCCTGGTGGGTGGCAGTCCACAGGGTCACAAAGAGTAGGAAATGACTGGAGTGACTTAGCATATACGCAGAGAAGCACAGATATAGGAATATCTCCTTTTACTGCTCTTTACTTTACTGTGCTTTGAATATAACGCATTAAAAAAAAAAAGGCAAGCGGAGGGTTTGGGGCAAACGTGCATTAATCAAGTCAGTGCCACCATTTTCCCAACAGCGTTGGCCTGTTTCCTATCACGGTATCACACACTGGTAATTCTTGCAATATTTCAATCTTTTTCAATGTTATCTTGTCAATAATGAAAAGAACTTTTTTTCACTAATTATGTGATTCACCAGAAAGTGTTCCTACACAATCTTTACATGTTCTGGAGTAAAACGACTTTCTAATTTCTTTGCTTATTCTATCCTTGATCAACTTTAAACCAAACTAAATTTGAAGGTAATATTATATTAAAAAAAAAATTTTTTTATTGAGGTACGTACTCTTGCTTGGAAAATCCCATGGATGGAGGAGCCTGGTGGGCTGCAGTCCATGGGGTCGCTGAGAGTTTGACACGACTCAGTGACTTCACTTTCACTTTTCACTTTCATGCTTTGGAGAAGGAAATGGCAACCCACTCCAGTGTTCTTGCCTGGAGAATCCCGGGGATGACGGATCCTGATGGGCTGCTGTCTATGGAGTCGCACAGAGTCGGACACGACTGAAGCGACTTAGCAGCAGCAGCAGCAGCATGCTTGACGTATAATGTAAGTTTCAGGTGTACAACATAGTGATTCATAATTTTAAAAAATTACACTGCATTGACACTAATAGTTATTATGTGTGTGTGTGAGTCAGGTCCGACACTTTGTGACCCCATGGACTGTAGCCTGCCAGGCTCCTCTGCCTGTGAGCTTCTCCTGGCAAGAATACTGGAGTGAGTTGCCATGCCCTCCTCCAGGGGATCTTCCCAACCCAAGGATGGAACCTGGGTCTCCTGTATTGCAGGCAGTTTCTTTACCATCTGGGCAAACCAGGGAAGCCTTAGTAATTATAAAATATCACCATATTCCCTGTGGTATAAAATGTATCCTTGTGGCTTATTTATTTTGTACACAGTAGTTCATATCTCTTAGTCCCCTCTCTGTAATTCTCTCCCTGTCTTGCCCCTCCCACTCTGTCTTTCCCCTGGTAGACAAGAGTTTGTTCTCTAGAGCCGTCAGCCTGCGTCTTTGCTGTTAACACTCTCTAGTTTCTTTTGTAGATTCTACAAATAATACTCTGGCAATATTTCAAACACTGTCATTGTGATTATACTTGTGATCAGTGATCTGTGATGCTACTACTGTAACTCGTGGCAGGCTCAGGAGATGGCATTTCTTAGCAATAAAATCTTTTTAAAAGTAAGGTCTCTAGGCTGTTTTCAGACATTATGCTATTGCACATTTAGCAGACTGTAGGGATCTGTAAACATTGTTTTCATATGCATGGGAAACCAAAAAAAAAAAACAAAATAAAACTCACCTGACTCTCTCTGCTGTAGCAGAGCACAGGTTATCTGCTGGGTGAGTCTGTGTTTCCCTGTATGCCTTTAGCTATATTGGATTTTTAGCCACAGGCACAACGAACATTTCAGAAATAAAAACAAAACACGTGGTGTGCTCAGCTGGAAAAGCCGTTCAGATTTGCCTTTCTGAAGCACATTTGTGATGCAATGAAAGGAGCCAGCTTAAGAAATGGTACATCAGAAGAAACACAAGTTAGGTCTCCAACTAAAATTCTGACAGGCACGATGGAAGGATACATAACACCTAGTGTGAATCGGTAAAGCAGGAATGGAGGAAAGAGAAAATATAAAGAGTACACAAACTCATGAATTTTCCCTTCCTACAATCATACGAATTGACATCACAATAAACTGAAAATTCATCTGCAGGATCACTGCAGTTGGCGACTGCAGCCATGAAATTAAAACATGGTTGCTCCTTAGAAGAAAAGCTATGACCAACCTAGACAGCATATTAAAAAGAAGAGACATTACTTTACCGACACAGGTCCATACAGACAAAGCTATGGTTTTTCCAGTAATCATATATGAATCTGAGAGTTGGACTATAAAGACAGCTGAGCACTGAAGAACTGATTCTTTTGAACTGTGGTGTTGGAGAAGACTCTTGAGAGTCCCTTGGACTACAGGGAGGGCCAACCAGTCCATCCTAAAGGAGACCAGCCTTGAATATTCATTGGAAGGACTGGTGGTGAAGCAGAAACTCCAATACTTTGGCCACCTGATTCAAAGAACTGACTCATTTGAAAAGACCTTGATGCTGGGAAAGATTGAGTGCAGGAGGAGAAGGGAACAAGAGAGGATGAGATAGTTAGATGGCAACACCAACTGAATGGACATGACTTTGAGTAAACTGCAGGAGTTGGTGAGGCTTGGCCTGCTGCAGTCCATGGGGTCGCAAAGAATTGGACACAACCGAGCAACTGAACTGAACAGATGGCTCAGCGTGTAAAGAATCTGCCTGCAATGCTGGAGACCTGGGTTCGATTCCTGAGTCAGGAAGATCCCCTGGAGAAGGGCAAGGCTACCCACTCCAGTATTCTGGCCTGGAGAATTCCATGGACTGTATAATCCATGGGGTCGAGAAGAGTCGGACACGACTGACCGACTTTCCACTCACTGTGACATGATGCTATACTTTGACTTGCAAACACATGACTGTATTCTTTATGTGGACACAAAGTGACTTTCTTGTGCCTAGTTAGGGAAGGCCACAATTATTAAGAGTGGAAAATCAAAAGCTGAGATAGGGATCTTCTAGCAAAGTGTATGGAGCGAAGAAAAATTACTCACTGGGGACAGGGAGTCATACACACTGGCGCCTCTTAGCCTCTGGTTACTGTGGTTTTCTGCTCTCACGCTGGTCACAAAGAATAAAATGAGTCATCCGGTTTCATGCCTCAGTTCCTTACACCATAGCAACTGAAAACAAACAGAGCTATTCCACTCTGGACCTCAGCAATGATTTTGCTTTGAAGATCTCTGCATGACTCTGTGGAAGGTACTGCATTCTAAGTCCCTATCGCCTTTTCAGAAACTAAAGAATACAATCTGGACACTTCCCAGCCATCCAGACTCCTAACTTTCACTGCAGGGACCATGAGTTTGATCCCTGCTCGGGGATAAAACTAAAGTTCCGTGTGCCACCGGATATGCTCAAAATCTTTAAGAAAGTACAGTCGATGTACATTGTCTGACCCACCACTTCCATAGAAACAGGACCAATGGTAGAATCTTCTGGTCATACGTTTTGTCTCACGATGGTTAAAGAAAAGATGAACAATTTCATAAAACTACTGAAATTTTCTCCCATTGGCCAATGGCATTCAAATCTTTTTTTTTTTATTTATTTTTTTAATTACAATACTGTATTTGTTTTGCCATACATTGACATGTATTAGCCAAAACACTGGTTCATTCATGAGCATTTATCATGGACATGAATGTTCATTAACACATTTCAAGGCAGACTTACCTATCTTTTCTCCAAATTAGTCTCACGTAGGTGAATAACAAATTTACATGTCTTTTCCTAAATCTATTTCTGTTCCACAATGCCATACAAATACTGAAGTTAAACTGCCTTTTTTTAAGAGAAATAATTCCCTTAAAAGTTTTCCCTGTTTAATTATGTAGATCACACCGAAGAAAATGAGGTAAAAATAAAATTGTTTCACTGTTGATCAGTTTATAGATATGTCGTGTCTCATGGTGAGAGTGGGTGCCAGGGAGAAATAAAAAAATACTGGCCGACTTTATACTTTAATGAAGCTGAGGAAAAAAATCAAAAATGAAAAACTGGCAAGGATACCAATACATATCCATTACATACTGGGTAGGATTTTTTTTTTTACTCAAAACATTAGATAAATAATTCCAAAATAATCAGAATGCTCTTGAATTGAGAAACAGTTTATAAGCAATCCTTAGGAAAAAACACACACACTGGCTTTTATGCATATTTTTACCCTTCAAACATTTCAACCTGTTAATAAACTTTTGAATCTATTTCACTTAAACCATCTGCAATGAATACTTGCAACCAGATCAAAAAAATATTCAACAACAACAATAAAAAAAACTGCATTGTGGAGTATGCTATGACTGTTGCTGCTGCTAAGTCACCTCAGTCATGTCCGACTCTGTGCAATCCCATAGACATCAGCCCACCAGGTTCCCCCGTCCCTGGGATTCTCCAGGCAAGAACACTGGAGTGGGTTGCCATTTCCTTCTCCAATGCATGAAAGTGAAAAGTCAAAGTGAAATCGCTCAGTCATGTCTGACTCCTAGCGACCCCATGGACTGCAGCCCACCAGGCTCCTCCGTCCATGGGATTTTCCAGGCAAGAGTACTGGAGTGGGGTGCCATTGCCATCTCTGATACTACGATTATCAGGCTATCATTTAATTTTTTGCATGATTTAAAAGCTCTAATAAAATCTAAATTTTAAGGCTAAAAGTTTTTAACTGCAAAAGGCAGCCCACTCCAGCACCCTTGCCTGGAGAATCCCATGGATGGAGAGTCTGGCGGGTTACAGTCCATGGGGCACAGAGAGTCGGACATGACTGAGTGACTTCACTTTCACGTATATCTTATGTTAACACTGTACATCATGCAATTTTAGGCTAAAAATAACCACTCATTCAACTCTTCCATTGCGTTTTCAATCCTCTGATGTTGCACACATTTCATCAGATTCAACACTATATAGGTTGCATATTTATATACGAAATTACCCTTCTGTGATGGATTGGAAATAACAAAGAACACCCCTCCCCCAAAATAAAAATAATACAAGTTAATTATCCAAGACAAATACTTTAAAAATGTTGTGCTTTGAGATTATGAGACTTTTCTTGAGAAATAGTAACCTATTGAAATTGCTTCATTTCTAAAGTGTTTGCTAACATTCTGATGACATCTACTTTGCTCTTGTTTCTGCTTTTCATTGAAAGTCTGAGAAAACTTCAACTCCTGTTCCCCTGAACTAGTTGATAAATTTCAAGTTTCATTTGGTCGGTGTGTGACAGTAATATGGACTGAAATTCAGTGTTATTAAAACACACTGCATCAACAGTTAAACAGATGAAGAAGATGTGGTGTACACACACACAGACACACACACACACACACACACACACACACACACACACACACCACGGAATATTACTTGGCCATGAAAAAAAATGAAAGAAACC